>PISX010016854.1:0-45094 GCA_004024625.1 Mellivora capensis | reverse complement strand
ATTGGTAACAGGTGCACATGGATGGCATATAATATAAACCCACCTATGAATTTAAACGTTCTAGAGAAAGGGAACATGAATTTAAGATCGCTAAGTGTTAGGATAACAGAATAAAGAGACATCCCTGCTGAGAGATGCCTATCTTTCTAGAGCCTTACTGCTCAGCAGGGATTATTAGGACCCAGAGAAGAGGCTGCAGTGTGATCACAGGTGCAACGTGATTGGCCGGCTTACCACCCAGGATGGGCTCCAACTGGACTGGCTGGGAGTCTGTGCCACCTGTCCAGCAGGGGACAAGCTTTCCAGGAAAGCTGAGAAGAATTGTATGCATTGTACTAGACAAGAATGACAGCAGGGAGAATACATAGGAAGGCAGGCAAACAGGATCTAAAAAGAAGGTGGCAACATGGAGAAGAGATTGAACGTATCATGAAATAGAGCCTCACAAGAATGATAAGCTCAAGCTCAGTTCTGACCTCTGAGGACTCATGAATTACCTTCACATCAACACTCTATGGATGAACATTTTGGGGAGGTCACTTTGCTTTGAGCATACTGAACATGATTGTCTTTTTAATTATCCATGGTAATACATGTAAGACACTTGGAGCAGTGCATGGTATATTGCAAGCATCCTAAAAATGTCACCCACTAGTAAGTACAGAGATGCGAAAGGCACAGTAGGCAGTATGGCTCAAGAATTGGGGGGTGGGGTTCAATCTAAAATAGTGTAATGGCTCCCCACCATTTTCACATCAGAGTGTCTACACATGCCCACACACACATACACACACACGGCTTGTATGACCCCCCTGGAGTAACCTGGAAGAGACACAGAGCCCCAGATGAGGTTGCTGGCAGATGTAGATGACAGGTTAGGGGTTCCAGCCACTCTAAGGCTCTTCTGGATGCTCTGAGGCTGCAGGGATCCATCCATCACAAAAACACCAGTGTGCCGTGGCACATCACTTGAGAAGCTCTGCCGTGATAGTACATTGACAAGCTGAGTCACATGGCTCTCTGCCATCTGGGAAGGCATTTGAGGGTAAGCTGTGCAAGACCTCAGGCAAGAAGGATTCCAGTGTGGATAGTCTAGGTCTCGTCTGGTAGCTTGACGACGTCTTCACACCATCATTTGCTGCTTGTCTTCATCTCTTCTCACCATGAACACACCTACCAACCTATTTAAAGCCACCAAGAACTCCCGCCTGGATGATTTCTGTGTCTTATGGCTGCCCCTGTTTCCCTATGGTCTGTAGTTACATAGTAGCCATGACTTAAAACTAATAAGTCGGATAATGTGCCCAACTCTTCACTAAGAGAAAAGTCAGTGGTTTACAGTGGTGCAAAGACACACAGGATCAGCCCCTCTCTGAACTGATCTCTGCTACTGTGCTCCTACCCAAAGATATTTAGTCTTTCTTCCTTTGGCTTGCTTGATCTTGCCTTAGAAAACCACATCTTGGCCCAGCTCTCCCTGTCTCTTTAGGGTCTTTGCACGTTTTTATTTATAGCTTGTGATGGTTAATTTTATTGTTAACATGCCTAGGCTATCATGCCCAGCTGCTTGATGAAACATCAATTTAGATGTTGCTGTGAAGGGTTCTTTTTAGAATCTCTAGATCCTGAGGAAAGTAAATTACCCTCCATAAGGTGGGTGGGCCTCATCCAATCAGTTAAAGACCTTAAGAGAAAGGACTAGATTTCCCTAAAGAAGAAGAAATTCTGCCTCTAGACAGCCTTGGGAACCAAGACCATAACATCAGTTCTGGGAATTTCCAGCCTGCCCTGCAAATTTCTGACTTGCTGGTCCCTACAGTCTCTGTCCCTATGCAGATACATCCTAGTGGTTCTGTTTCTCTGGAAACTTCAATACACATTTATTCTACAGAGCACTAGCACACTCTGTCCCCTTTCACTGGTTTATTTGAATGTGTACTGATTGTCTTCTCCCACTAGAATACAAGCCACATTTGGGCAAGGTTTCCCCCCTCACAGCTTTAGAATAGTGCCTGGTACATGGTAGGTTCTCAATAAATAGGTGTTAAATAAAAATAAAAATCAAATCATCATTCTCTCTGGCTCCATCCAAATCCTTCACTACCTCCCCCATGTAAGGCATAGAGATGAACAAGATTGGCAATGAGAAAGTAGAAAGAGCAAGGGAAATCCAAGGAGCATACAGGTGTGAAAACAACATTTAAGTATAAGCAGATGGAGAGTAGCCAGTAAATTCTGGGTCATATGTGATCCAGAAAGCCAGGTGTTTCATAGAAAAAGAAAAATGGGAATGCAAAAAAGAGAATTCCCAGCTATAATTTTTCATCAAATCCAGCAGAAAAAATGAATAAAAATTGAGAATTTCTCTGTAATTGGAAGAGTACATTTTTTTAGAGGAGTTTCATTAAAAATGAAACAGGATGCCTCTAGAAATCAACTTAAAAAGCACAGCTTTGAAAAGACCTAAATTGAAGTGGTGAAAAGTTCTGTTAATTATAGAATTAGGAGACTTGACTTCTACTAATTAGCTGTCTGAACATATACAATATGCTCAGTATTTAGCATTTCCCTCAGATCTATTTATTTTATTTATTTTTATTTTTTATTAATTTGACAGACAGAGATCACAAGTAGGCATAGAGGCAGGCAGAGAGAGAGGAGGAAGTGGGCTTCCTGCTGAGCAGAGAGCCTGATGTGGGGCTTGATCCCAGGACCCTGAGATCATAACCCGAGCTGAAGGCAGAGGCTTTAACCCACTGAGCCACCCAGGCACCCCCCACCCCAGATCTAATATGAGGATTATGATATGTGCTTTACTTCCTTAGCAGAGCCTTTTTCCCCTTAGACTGAATCAAATGACAGATATAAAAACTATAAAAAAAAATAAAACTGCAAGTTACTATTACAGGAATGTTTATAAAAATAATAATGGCATGATAATGACTTTGACAACATATGCTCAATAAAACACCTAAATATAAGTTAAACAAAACATCGAAATAAAAAAATAAATTATCAAAGTAAAAGGTCAAAACAGTGATGAGGTGGTCTAGTATCGTTTGTGGGACTTTAGAGAAGAATTTAATTTCTCAGAGGGAGAGAATTCCCTGTATTTGTGCCAAACACCTGGAGAAATGGATATCCTCCAGCACTTTGGAGAAAATTGGAAAGAAAACTCTAAGTCTACTAGAAAACTATAAGAGTCTTTTTGACTCTTATAAAAATACATTATTTAAGGTTATTGCAAAGTTGTTTCCCCTAGGGATGTGTAAAAGCAAATAGTGTTATCTTAAATGTGTTATTCTGTCTCCCTAGTTTTGGAGGTAAAACTTGACTTGAATCAGACTTTTCGCCATAGTATTATTATTCTCCTAAAAAAGCCACACCACTCTTAACTTTCAAAAATGAATTAATATGCTTTTTGACAAACTGCACACAATTTGTAGCTTTTCACTGAATATAAACTGTAATTCTTTTGTCCCCATAGACTTTTATTTGAGGAATTCAAAAGCATTGACAAATATTAAACATCACAGTGAATGTGTAAAAGAAGAACATTGAATACTGAAAAGCTAGTGAGACAAAGTTGGGGAGAGTAAACATTTTGTTCATGGTTTAGGAGAAAAATAAAAGTTGTTTTCATGACAACAAAAAATTCAGACTCCATTCCGGTTTGATGTTTAATAAACTCAAGTTGCCAACCAGTTCCTAAAGATTTTGTGAGCCAGATCTGCTCTTTTCTGTTTAATATCAGCCACCTACATCTTAACTATAATTGTAAGTTTATCAAATCGTAACTGTAGTTCAGGAATCTACCAAATCTATCAATAGATATTGTATTTTTTTCTTGTGTATTTAGAATTCTTAAAGACATTTTGTAGATGTATTACTATTTGGCTTGATAAGCAAACATTGCATACAAATAAGCTTAGTCTTTTGTGACCAAGTTTGTATCCCAAATAGCCATAAATAGAGTAAAATGTCTGCAGCTGATACAAAGTATAATAGAATGTTGGGGTGCTTGGGTGGCTCCCTTGGTTAAGGGTCCTACTCTTGATTTTGGCTCAGGTCATGGCCTCAGGATTCTGGGGACCCCTGTGATGGGCTCTGCATTCATTGGGCAGTCTGCTTGAGGATTCTCTCTCTCCAATCCCCCTGCCCCCTTACCCCATTCATGTGTGCTCTCTCTCTCTCAAATAAATAAATCTTTAAAAAAAAAATCACTAAAGTGCAATAGCATGTTAATCTAGGAATGAGTCCTATTTCATCCTACCTGCATCAGAACTAACATCTAGTTTAGGCTGCTCACACTGAGATCCATACCTTTGGGAGCTGAAGTCATTACAATTACTGGAAATTCAGTCCAGAGCCAAATGTTCCAACTGTAGAATATGTATATAGAATATGTACAAACATTCCAATTGTAGAGACACGCAATCAAAGGAGGAAAGGATGGGAATATAGGAATATGCTTACTGTCTCTGACTGGACACTGGCATATGGAAGGAGTCATAACACTCAACAAGTTGGACTTTTTTCTCAATATTTTTTATTTATTCATTTGAGAGAGACAGAGAAAGCAAGAGCATGAGCAAGGGGAGCCGCAGAGGGAAAGGAGGAAGCGGATTCCCTGCTGAGCAGGGAGCCCAACGTGGGGCTCAATCCCAGGACTCCAGGATCATGACACCAACCAAAGCCACATGCCCAACTGACTGAGCCACCCTGGTGCCCTGAAATAAGAATTGTTATACCTACATCTTCTATTCTTCATGAAAACAAATTATTTGGTCATGTCTTAGAAAGTTCTTCCTGTAATACTGCATTTCAAATGTCTGGCAAGATCCTAACCTCCAACAATTGCATCATAGAAAGGAGTGTTGTCCCATGGGGCACATGTTTTTTGGGTGATTAGGGTTGGATACAGACTGAAAGAAAGAAGGGCCTTTGGGAGAAGAGTTGGTGAGTAACATTGCATTTGGGGGAACACAGCACATGCAGGTGCTGAAAGGTGACCACCCAGGATGGCATCATATACTCAAGAAGAGTTATTCAGCTCTTAGAAATTATTTTGTGGCTTGGGACACCTGGGTGGCTCAGTCGGTTAAGCTTCTGCCTTTGGCTTAGGTCATGATCCTGGGGTCCTGGGATTGAGCCCAGTATCGGGCTCCTTGCTCAGTGGGGAATAGCTTCTGCCTCTGCCTGTTGCTCCCTCTGCCTGTGCTCTCTTTCTCTGGCAAAGAAATAAATAGAATTCTTTAAAAAAAGAAAGAAAAGAAAAGATAATTATTTTATGACTCAATTTGGGATGAAAGGTATCATCTGGGAGTAAAGTTTTAGGAAAGCTGTGTAGCGTGTACAGATTCACCAAGGGAGCAGGGACTGAGATGAAGAGAAGAGGACATGGCTTGCTCCAGTTTTCTATGAAACCATTGTCCCCACTTACAGGCTCAAAGGAGAGAGAGACTGAAGATTATTTTTAAAAAATAATTGCTGACAATATATACAAACATTTTTGCTTAAGATTAAAAGTCAGTTTTAGAATGATAGTCCTCTTACTTCATTAAAAATTGTTCACAGAGAGCACTGGCAGGTTTTCTAGTATTTTAGAAGTCTCTCACATCACCCATATTGTGGCTCTGTGTATTCAGAAGGTAGTTACAACTGAATTGTAATTTCAGTTCCAATATCAAGCTAAATTTCAGCACTAATGTCACAGTTCTCAAATATTTGCCTCATCAGAACACTTAAGGCTGCGGTAGCACACTGGAAATGATGCTGAAATTCCTCCTTTCTGTCAAGCTTCTATGGAAAACATCTTTCAAGTTTATCGGGTCAAACGTGATGAGAATAGCCGACACCTGAGAACCAAACCAACTCTGTTCTCAGCACTGAGCCCAAAAGGCACAGAAGATATTTTTAAACTTCCTTAAGATGGCCTTAAAGTTGAACAGTTGGAGCAAATATAAAATAAGGACTAAAGCCATTCCATAGAATAGACACACTACTTTTGGAAAATAGAACTATTTCAGTTTTTATATTTTCCAGAGCAAAAGGGAAGCAAGAATAGCAAGAAAGCATGATGAATCATAACTAAACTATAGTTTCTGGGCTACATTCATTAGAAGAGATTTCTACTAAAGATGTCTTACTGAACCTTGGTCGGCCTATAGGCTAACCTGAGTCTTTTTTTTTTTTTTTTTTTTAAGATTTTTGAGAAAGAGAGAGAGAGAAAGGGAGAGGGAGGGGGAGTAGAGAGGAGACTGAGAGGGAGAAGCAGGCTCCCCCCTGAGCAGAGAGCCCAGTGAGGGGCTCCATCCCAGGACTCTGAGATCAGGACCTGAGTCGAAGACAAACACTTAACTGACTGAGCCACCCGGAGGCCCCTAGACTAACCTAAGTTTTTTGAAGAGTAAGTCTTACTGGAGTAAAATTTCACATATCTGATTCTCTCAAAGCATAAGAAATTTAGAGGCATGAACATCCCAAACATTGACTCTTTAAAATGAGGACAATATAATTGTAGCAGAAGATACCATTACCAAAAATGTGGCTATCCCTTCCTTTGGGTAGTGTTCTTGCTGAGTAATGGCTTCTCAGCCCCAAACTACATTCAGATCTCTTTGACCAAAGGAGTGGACATGTAATATAATTCTAGCCGCAGAATATTAACAAAAATTACACACTGCCTTTTCCCATCTATGTCGTTACTGGAGGAGGAACATGTAGCTTAGAGGTTAAATAGCCATCTTCGTATCTTAGTGTTTTCCGCATGAGTATGAGTAAACCATTGAGGAAGAAAGTTGGGTTCCATTGGTATGGAGGGAGGCATTCATATTATGAGAACAAGTGAGGCCTCTCACAGAGAGTGCAGAGAACAGCCAGTACTGGGTGTGATGCGTGAAGGACAGAAGCCTAAGACACACCCATGCCTAGGGAATAAGAAGGGGGAGTCAGAGTGCTCAGATAATTTACAAGTGAATGGTGAAAGCCCTTAAGTAGAGGCAAATTGGCCAGAGAGCTGGAAGGGAATGTGGTCATCACAGGGAGTGGAGAGTTTTAAGAGGGCAGTGAGCGTTTTTACCTTTAGCATGTAACCAATGAGATAGGGACCAAAAAGTATCCATTCATTTTGAAACTTGGCAATTTTAGGAACGATCTGGGAAAAACACCTTCAAATGGGTGAAGAAGCTAAAATCCCAAGTGCATCATTTGAACAAGGAAGGAGAAGTGAGGGAGCTAACCTCCACAAATGTTGGGGTTAATGAAGAGCATGAAATCATGCGTGATCCCTAGCTTGCTAAAATGTAACTAGAGGCCGCTAGGGGCAGGGAAGGTTTCTGAGAAGGGCATGGGCCTTTGGAATGGTGAGACCTGCCAGACCACTCTGCCCCAGGAATGCTGGGGAGTTGCCTTTTCCCAAGCTTTCTCAGCCCAAACAGCTGCTCTGTGATCCGAGAGAGGTATGCATTGTCCCTTAGGCTATGTTTAGTAGAACCCACAGATTAGCATATCTTGTCTTTCCAGTAAACAGATCCTCCTAGTTTCAGTAAGACCCCTTGTCACCTGCCACCTGCTTGAGAAACAGTGATAAGGATTTGTGATTATCCTGTAGGACCAATAAAAGCAGGAGCAAAGAAGAGGGAAGCATTTTCCTCTCTGAACATAGACCTGCATGTGTTCTTCTCTGTTTCACAGCAAAGTTGGGAGTCATCTTTTTGCCTGTTGGTAGAGGGATTGCCAGCCATTCTGGGCACACAAAGTAGGCACCTTTATAGGAGGTTGAATGGAAAGGGAGAAATGGAGGCTTACATAGATAGGAGCACCAGGTCAAGGGAGGGATATATTTGTAGAGTAGGGAACGAATTCAGTAGAGGGAGAGAAACAACAGGAAGGATAGCTGGGGGATTGGGTAGTTCAGTCTGGTCCTGAAGATAGCCGGAAAGAGAATTAAGAATTCTGGTGAAGGAACTGGATTTAAACAGGAGAAGGAGCATGTCTGTGTCCTTGGATGAAAAGGAATTAAGTTCGATTGCAGATGCTGGCAAATTTACAGTTAGAAAGGGGCATGAAGTAGAGCCATAGCCCCACACAGTGCTCTTCCAGCCCCCAGGTAGTGAGAAATCAGAGACAGATTGGTGGTTCTGTTGCTCGCATCAACTCTGACTAATCATTCAATCAACTAAATAATCAATCCACAAATATTAATCTAGTATTTACTATGTTCTAGGAGCTTCAAGAAATGTAGTAGCCAACAAAACATACCCGCCGCTCTTCTCTACAGAGACTGTGACGTAGGGAATTTTACTAAATTTCAGTTGATGAAAATGCATCTCTTTAGAAAATATAATAGGGGAAGTTAACAGTGTTTGTCAGATTGTTTCTTACTAAATTGTTAAACCAATATGAAGGATCTAACACCAGTAGATGCCTCAGGGTGTTATTTTAGCCCCAAACTTACAACATTATGAAGTATTAAAATATAAATGTAAATATATAATATAATATAAATTGTATTTATACAATTTATATTATACTATATATTGTAAATATATGTAAATATGTAATAAATAAAAAGTGTACATATAAAATAAAATATAAAATATAAATATAAATGTTTCTTTATCCAAACTATTTCTAGATATTCTAATACTTGTTTCTGGTGGAATAAATGACATTAAAATTGGCTAATTATTTAAATGTATGAATGGATGTTTGAGTGCTCAGTCTCTAGGTCTTTGTCTAGAAAGGATGTTTGCCTCAACTAGCAAAATCTTTCTGTCATTGATATTAGAAGTGACTTCTGAGTACAGTTAAGGATAAGTTTCTCTTTGCCTTCCAGCTCTTGGTTAGAGGCATAGGTCTCTGATTAAGTAGGTGTACAACACTGCATTTGAGATAAGTGGACACAAATGATCTTTCCTTCACCATGGGATAAAACTTCAAGCTTTAAGAAACAGCTTTCATTCCCATTCATTGGTAGACCAATTCATAGTTTGTGGATTATTTTTATCCTTATTTACCATCAAATTAATAGTAAACTTGAAAATTGAAATGCATGACAGAAGGTAGCAATACTAGAACTTGCTTTAAATCATTAAGATCATTTAATCATTAATCATTAAAAAATACACTGTCAGGAATAAGTGTAATTGAAGTGTTCGTCCTCAGTTGAATACGAACATTTCAATTACACTTATTCCTGACTGTATTATGATCTGTACCAAAGGTTTTTTGGAAATTTCAAAGGATTATAACAAAAATAGTATTTATTTTATTGTTAAAATAAAATTTAGTCTTTAAGTCAAGTTTTTATTGTTTGTGTTCTCTTTCTCCTTCCCTCCTCCATATTCTACAGATCTATGTACATATTCTTTAGCTATGTCAAGGAGGGTAAATTTGTTGCCTTAAATCTCCATTATTGGCTCATTATTGAATCAGTTGTCCCCACCTCAGATACAAATGATCTAAGATTAAAAGTTTATGAATTTTCCAGCTAATTTCTAAAAATTCTTAACTCTGTCTTTATATTTAAAATTCAATATTAATAACTTGGATTTTGTTGAAAAATACATTAAGTATAAAGTTAAAATACCTTCTGATCATCATTTCCACATTCTGTTACAGATGTTCAATCACTAGAAACAAAAGAAAGCATTAATTATAAACATTTTCACAATGACTACGCTAAATTAGTTTACCGGGCAAAATCTTGGGAACCAGTAAATGAAGATAGTTATCCAGTGACAATCTCCTCTGCCGTAAAGATTCCTTTGGCTTAGTTTATGCTGTAGGTGCAAGAAATGTTTATTCTAAAATCAGTATCATCCCAGGAAGTAGTCTTCATGGCAGGAGAGATGGAACTCCTCATGTATCCTCCTTCCCTGATCAAAATGTCCTTCATCTGGAAATACTCACTTCTCATCAGCAGTCTGCTAAATCCTTTCTGACCCAGCCTTAACTGATGAGAAGGTTACCCAATCTGGTGTATATTCCCATGTGTCATGACAAGCTCTTTTCAGTTTGTCCTATCTTCCTAAGAAGTGTGTTTTTCAGGCGCCTGGGTGGCTCAGTTAAGTGCCTGCCTTCGGCTCAGGTCATGATCCCAGGGTCCTGGGATCCTGCCCTGTGTCACTGGATTCCCCACTCAGCAGGAAGCCTGCATCTGCTTCTCCCTCCGCCTGCCCTTCCTCCTGCCCTGTGCTCTGTCAAATAAATAAATAAAATCTTCAAAAAAAAGAAAAAAAGAAGTGTGTTCTTTCACGGCACATCATCTAATAGGTTTTCCTTTTCTACAGTGCCTGCACAATATTGGGTATTTAGACAAGTAAATATTTGTTTTTTGAATACTTCAAAGTCATAATCTGCAGGATTCATTCCAGAAAACCACTGTAGTATTATTTTGATGACTTCAGTTCTATATCAAATCATTGCTAAAATGGGCTAATTGTGGAATAATCATGATATTCCATAATTTTACGTATTTGAAATAATTATAATGCAATGGAATAATTATAACTTTCAGGTGTTTTCTAAATTACTTTCTTGTTTTCTGTCTTTATATGATGCAGTTAGACAAAACAAATATCATTCAATATCTCATTTTGAAGTTTATTTATTTATTTGAATGATGTCTACACCCAATGTGGGGCTCTAACTCATGACCCTGAAATCAAGAGTCACATGCTCTTGTACCTAACCCAGCCAGTCAGCTCTCAGTATCTCATTTTGAACAAGAAATTTAAATATAACTTAGTATTCATTTAAATTACAAATGACATCTAGGTGTCACTATTTTCCAATTCCAGAAGACAGTTGAGAATTATAATAATTAATGATATTTATAAAGTGTTTTGCAGTTTATAAAATATTTTTATCTACCTAAATCATTGAAAATCTGTTTTGCTCATACACTAGAGTTGCTTAAAACCAAGGAATACTTTCGATTCAATGCAAAAGATACTCCAGTCATGAAACGTTGCTGCCCCAAATTTGCAGTGAGCAAAACTAAGAAGCAAACCAAGGTTTCCAGGGAATAGCCAATGGTTTGATGCTCCTGGGGTGGGGTGAGGTGGGGAAAAGCTTACATAGTAAAGGTATAGAGGGAAGGCTGGGGAACACTAGAGAAGGAGCCTCACTGATTTCAGGAGAATTAGAATCTGGCTACTACTGAAACAGAAACTGAGTATTAAAGCCTCTTTCAAGTCCTTGGCTACCTGCTAGCAAATATTTTAATTACACTGTGAACATTTCAAAGAAAGGAGTGGGTGACATCATCCAAAAATCTCCTTAAAAATCTATTCTTGATTTCTCCCCTTAAGTTTACATTTAAAAAAATCACAGCGGAAATTGAAGTTTTTATTATAGTGTTCAGAGCTTGAGTAACTTAAATGAGGTAATTACAGCAATTAACTGTAGAACAGGTGAGACATGTCCAGCATATTATATGTCACATAGATAAATTAATAATCACCCAAGAACTTGAAATGTTATGTGTTGAATTTTTAACATATTTGAAATTAATGTCTACCTTTATATTAGGAGAACTTACGATATATTGCTGATTATGAACTTTCTTAGGAAAAGACAAAATATAAAAAACTTTCTAGCATGTTCTCCCAGTGAAGTGTTGCTAGCTGTGTGAATATTCATTGGGCAATCTGGGTACATACATGGCTAGTACTGCTCTCTAATCAGATCTAAGACATAGGAAGAGAATGGATAGCCTGTGCTGGGTGCTAATTCTCTGGAAGACTGAGATATTGCACAATGGAAAAAAAGGCCTTTCAAAATAAGTCCCCCAACCAGATCTGCCTAACGGGTAAAACAGATGGTAGAGGACTCAACACATATTTAATTTCATATTAAATGTGTATGGAAGTAATTGTTTTCCAAAGTCAGCAGAAGAAAAATTGCCTGCATTGTATTTCATAAAGGACATTGCCAAAAGGTCTCTATGTTCTAGAATACTTTGACCATTAGTTAGGAAATTCCTTTTACCCAAGATGAATTATGTTGGGCCAAAGCACTGTGTCCAGGAGTCTTGTTTTAAGATATAAACTTTAGAAGAGGTTATACAGTCTGTGAAGGGTCTGTGAGGTAAAGGTAACCAATATATAAGGAAAGGAAACCTGTTAGAGGTGTAAGAATGGGAACAGGGGCAGAAGGGACTGCTGAGCATCTAGATGGCAGCTCAATGATTCTGGGACCCGAGGAAGGACCTGTACTAACACTAGGAAGGGAAATACAGAAGTCCCCAAATGAATCTTCTATTCTGATGTTTTGGCTAGCCACACCTTGCAAACCAAATCCAGCCGGCCACTTCTTTTTGTAATTAAAGTTTTATCAGAACAGAGCCATGTTAATTCACTTATGTATGATCTATGGCGGCTTTGGGGCTACACATGGGAGAAGAGGGGAGTTGTGACAAATAGGCGATGGCTGACAAGGACTAAATTAATGTGCTTGCTCCTTTACAATAAAAGCTTGTTGAACCTTGTAGTAAAATAAAACCATACTCTGGTTATTCTACTTCAAAAATAATGGAGATCTAAGTAAATAAAAAGGAGGCCTATATCTATTTTTATCCTTCATACTGTACTGGGTCCTCATTTATATTCCCAGTGTAAGTGGTGTCCTTTCTCAGTCTCTACTGTTTCCCAGCTGATTCAAGTAGACCCAAGGATTTGCTGAACACTTAAATGATTATCATTTTGAAATGTTATGATGTATTTATACAATGTTTCCTACTATTAGCAGAAATGATGACATAATGAATATAGACTGGAATATTTCTATTTTAAATTTAATGAAAATCATAACTCAATTTTATTCCTGAACTAAAATTGTGAAAATAAAAATTCAAGTTGATAGCTGCTATTGCTAAATTAATCTCAGCTTATTTTGTTGTTGTTATTGTTGTTCTTATTATTGTTGGAAGAGAGCAAGGGAGAAATCCATTTCTGGTGCCAGCCTCTGGGGATGTGGCAGGTTCGAGCCTCAGCAACTGAGCTCTTCATCTGCAAGGCAGACACCTAGAGTGTTACAAGGAGAGGTGAGGTGGGGGATATGCAAGAGAGCAGGCCGAGAGCACGGATCACGGATGGGGGTAGGTATGTGTTCAGCCTCTGATCATGGGCAGAGAAGGGGATGTGGTCTTCTAAGCATCCTGTTGCTATCCAGGCTTTTCTGGCTTTGGGATTAGAATGTTCTAGGCATTGCAAAACATCTTCATCAGTGCCTCCAGAAAGTGTGATTAAGATATAAGAATTTATTTCAGTCAGTTAAGCATCTGACTCTTGATTTTGGTTCAAGTCATGATCTCATAGTGGTGAAATCAAGCCCCACGATGGGCTCCATGCTCAGTATGGAGTCTGCTGGAGATTCTTTTCCCTCTGCCCCACTCCCTCACTCATGCACACTCATCCTCTCTCTCTCTCAATAAATAAATAAATAAGAAATAAATAAGAACAGTGGGTTTTAGAGCATGAGTTAAGCAGTCTTTTCTGTTTGTGGTTTTAACTGTTAAACTTAGCATATTTTTAAAAATCTATGTTATAAAATTATTCATTGAAAGTAATTCATGGGGCGCCCAGGAGACTCAGTTGGTTAAGCGGCTGCCTTCGGCTCGGGTTATGATTCCAGGGTCCTGGGATCAAGCCCCGCATCGGGCTCCCTGCTCAGCAGAGAGGCTGCTTCTCTCTCTCCCCCTCTCCCTGCCGCTCTGCTTGCTTGTGCTCATTCTCTAGCTCTCTGTCAAATAAACAAATAAAATATTTTTTAAAAAAAGAAAGTAATTCATGTGTAAGAATATAGGCTGGTAGAACATTTATTTATTTATGCCTTCAATCATTTATTGAGGTAGGCAAGTACTTGGCTAGAGATAAAGACACAAGCCTTCCCCATAAGACAGTCATAGAAGAGTGCATAGAGATGGACATTCAGATATAACCATAACGAGGTCTGCCTGTCCACCTCAGTGGCCTGGACCTTTTGTAGTTTAGGTGGACCCTGTGGTATTGGTGGCCTAGGAAAAAGAAACCTTGGCTCTTTGGTCAGAAAGTTGTAGGTTTGAAGCCTGCCTCTGCCACTTTCAGATGTGCAACTTTGGGAAATTTTTTTAAATATAATTTAATTTAAATTTTTTTCAGTGATCCAAAATACATTGTTTATGCACCACACCCAGCGCCCCACGCAAATTTCTTAATTTCTTTTGTTACCTTGTGACTATGAAATGTGGCCAATATAGGGTTGTGAAAATTAAATACAATACTAAGCTTAAGGAATTTAGCACATGAATTAGATTTATGACTAAATTAGATTAAAACTTCAAAACAAGTAGTCTATTAATACACTTTGTATTATTGCTAAACATTAGACTTCTCACTTTTTTAAATCTCTTAGCTGGCATTGAGTAGTTAATATGTTACCATCTGCCCCTACTTAGTATTATAAGACCCAGATGTAATAGTGAATGTGACAACCTGAGTTTTTGTTTTGTTTTGTTTTGTTTTTAGGGATTTCTTTTTCCTTAGTATTGAACAAATTGAAAAAAGTCTTGATTCATAATCCATACCTGGAAAAGACTATATTCGAAGAGTTTACTACCAGCCCATTATTTGACCACAGCCCAATTATTAACACAGGAAAAAAGAAGCTGACAAAACCCCGTGTCTTAATAAACCAATACATCACTGTCAAAGAGCATATGGAAAGCTGTATCAATAAGGCCACTAGAATCAGAACAAATTGAAGCCTATTAAAAAATGTGTTGCCTAAAAACTTGTCATCATTTATTATATTTATGTGTAGAACAGACAACATAGTGTGTTACAAAGTGCAAAGATTTTATTGTCAGAAACTGAGTTTAGATCCCATCTACATAACTTACTAGTGTGATCCTAAAAGAGTGAATATTTGTGACTTCACTCTTGCCCAGAATTGCCACCTCCATGCCCTCATGTAGTAAGCACTTATGTAACCCGCCCTGGTAATGAGACATAACCCATTTTCTCCCTGATTTGTTCAGGGAGATGCATGTTACCAAATAGGGACCAATTAGTCCTTTCTGGGATTGTCACATAGGCTTTGAGAAAAGAGAAGTTGTCCTTCCTGAAGTAGGAGGATTACCTGTTGGTAGCAATCGTGTCACTCTGAGGAATTAAACCAGGCAAAAACAAGCAGAGTTGAATGTTAGAGATAGAGCCCTAACGCATGCTGTGAGCCCGTGGATGCCGCCCCAGAAGAAATCCAGCCCTGAAGAAAACAAGAGAGAGAGAGGAAAACACATTAAAACCATCCATGCAAGATGAACTCCCAGGACATGGGATTTTGATAACATCAATAGTGAGGTCACAGGGTGGGTCCAAGACAGTCTGAGCTTCTGCCACTTGTCCCATGTAATATATAATATATATAATTCACTCTCATATATGACCTGGTTTGAAATAATTTCTCCCTACTCATAGCTCAGTGTCTGCACTTTACCCACACTGAATATATTATTGACATCGTTTTCTGCACCTGTTGGGGTAAGGCTTGATGTAAAGGACAGCCAGACATATTTGTAAGGAAATTTATAGGAAGGATTAAGTAATGTGAAGTTTTGGATTCTCATTAATGTTATTCTTTTCCAACTGTAGAGTAGGGGTGATCTAGTCTAAATTGAATAGAAAGATTCCTTTTAGTTTTTACATTTATCAAAGCAGAATTAACAGAAGAGAAAGAGAATATACCTGACATTTCCCATACAGGAAGATGAATTAGGTCTTCAATAGCCTTACACAAACACCATCATGTTTTATGAGATGTGAGAAGTGCTGCGAGGAATTACTTTTGATAATATTTCATATGCTAATATTGTCAAAGCACTTGCTTAAAAATAAATCACATATATTGTTATACTTAAAACAATACTGCCCTCACTTCCCTGTACTCTGATGTGCTTTCCAGAGGAGGAAGGACATACCCACATGGCGAAGGCATCTAGGTAGGAAACTCCGGAATGCTGTAGCATGTGGGGGGTTTTCTGTAGGGGTGTTTAAGAAAAGAAGCAAGTAAACGTTTGTGAGTAACTGCCCTAAAAAGTCATCACGCTGATTCAAAATTCACATTTGTGTTTATTTAGTAGTAGCTGAGGTGGATATATTTATTTTGGACTTAGTATGGTAAATGGCACAGATTTTACGTAGGTGGTGTGATTATGGAGGTCTTAGATTATTTGAGGAGAGAAAATACATTGTTTTAATCTGATCTTTCAAGAAATGATGACCCATATAAGGAGGAAACCGATGCATGTCAGTGCACCCACTAACTTTGAGGTCACTTTCACGGCTAGTGAGCAGCACTACCACAGTCCCTGTGTGAGTCAATTTCAAAGGCCGTCTATTTCAGAACAGGTTTGCCACTTAACAAATTTTGAGCATTTTCTATCCAGTTATGAAACTAGATGACTGAAAGATCTCCTAATATAATTAATGAGTTTTCTTTCGATAGTCACAGACTTTGAGAAATCTCATTTTCTTCTTTAGCTTCCCCCCCCCACACCCTTGAGCTGGTAGGCTCCGCACCAGCATGGAACCCAGTGCAGGGCTTGAGCTCATGACCCCAAGATCAAGACCTGAGCTGAGATCAAGAGTCAGACGCTTAACCCACTGAACTCCCCAGGTGCCCCTCTTTCTTAGCTTTTTATTAAATTGCCCAAGTAAGCGGTAGTTTTGTTCTAAATGAAACCTTCTATGGCAAGCCTTCATTTAAAATAAAGTTTAAAATGTAAAACAAAATGCAAAAACCATGTTCAGAGACGTATTGGCCATAGGCAGTCCCTGGCTTTGTGGTTCTAACAGATGGAGACAGCCCTGTCCCACACTTGACTTCATTATTTCAGCTATGCTTGTGTCAGCGTGTGACAGAGGGGGGCTCGAGTCACAGGGCAGCAAATAGGAGTCATTCTACCCATTCTGGTCATATACAAGCCTATACCATGTCCAGAGGGATAAATCGTATGCCCCTCATTTTCTGTAACTCATATCACTAGGCTACTGCTGTTCTCACACAATTACCCAGCTATTTAGATGGTTGGCAATGAGATAAGTTAGCTATGAACGGAACATATTTAATTACTTTTCTCTGTCATTGGAAAAACTGATTTTCATCAAGGGAAATTAGACTTTCAAGAGCAATAAAGGAGGAAGGAGTGGGATGGCCTTTGTCAACATGTTCCCAAATAAACATATGAAAAATTGTCCTAGCTGTCATGTGAATGTTGAATATTAAAAGAGTGGAGGTAAGATGATTATCTTTTAATAAAAGAAACTGGTGTAGTCGTGTGCATTTGACAGATGGTACACTGAGCTGGCACCACCTGAGCGAGGCTACCTTATCCTCCGATAGAGGTATTAGCAATACGCCCCAGGTTTTGACAGACTTATTCCGATTTCTTATTTAATATGGGCCCCAGGGAACTCATCACAGGATGGAGAGCTCCCTTTCCTGGCTCTCTGGCAAAAAGTCACTGCAAACTATTTAATTTGCTTCTTGTTCCCCATTTCCAAATTAGTTTTCAAATCAGTAATAGGTGTCCATGGGTCTGAATGGCTCGTTCTGCCACGATCACTATCTCGGAATGACTTGGTGATCTGAGAAAACAATTAAACCAAATAGATAAACCTATCATCCTAGTGGAAAACATGAATTACAAGCAAATGAGAGCCACATATATTCAAACTGGCATTTGGCTTGCTGTGTCCTGAGACTGGATGGCTAGAAATAGGCTGACTGCCCTTCATTCATCCCTGGAAGGCGGTTCATGACCCCAGGTTAAAAAGTAGTGATCCCACCACATTTCCTCCATGGGTAAATTATGCGTATTTCCACAAAGAGGTACAACTAAGAGATCTTGGAAGCTGTTAAAAGATAAAATGAGGCATATTAAAAATATTGAGTTTTGAACAAAAGTTCATTGGGATCGGGCAACACAGACGGGACCTGAGGGTGACTTTTATAGAGAAAAGGCAAAGTAAGCTGATTATCGATTAGCTCTATCTCAAAGTCTACTTGGCTGTTTGTGATTGGTTGTCTTTGAGGTTTTCATTTTGTGACCTTGAGGCATTTACAGCCTTGGGTTTTGGTTTGATTACGTAGGTCAAGAGAGCCACTTCAGTCTCATGGTTTCCTCATTTAATTAATTTAACAGCTAAACTCAACTCAGTCGTGCCTGTCAAGAGCCGCCCTGGAAAATACTTTGAATCTTGTAAATGGGTATTTCCTGGTAGAGGAAACCTTGGTCTGGATTTTAGCTCACTCTCTTTCCAAGATCTGTGCCTCTGGTAGGTAAGGAGTATCAGAGGGGCAGGTGGGGAATGTTTTCTTCTAAGATGTAACTCTGTTGGCCTCTTTTCATCTCTCACTACTTGGAGAGGAAGATGTGTATATTGCAAATGGTGACTTTGAAAGGAGGACCCTACCACACAGAGCCAACCCTTTTCTTTTCCTTCCTTTTTGAGAGTGATCTGTTAGGAGGGCATGGGTTAGGCTGAGGTCCTCCTGCAATAGGCTTTGCAGCTGGAACGAAGGGTAGAGTAGACAGCCTGGGTACCAGCAATGCTGGCTGCCTAGATCCCAGCATATGGTACTAGAAAGCCTGGGTTTCTGTAAACATAAGATCAGTTCTCTCAGATGTGCTTTTTCATGAGGTCAAGTGATATTTGGCTTCTGTAGGCTTATGCTTTTGTCTTATTTCTAAATTGATTTAGAACTGGCATAAGAAATCAGGATATTATTTACTCGTAGTTTAAAATGCTGAGTAAGGAACATTGGATATTCCTGGATTCTTTCCTTTCTGAGAGTAGTTCCTCTTGCTAAAATGACACCAAAGTTTTAGGCTGACTGGGGGCAAGTTGGTTTGTCTCATCCCGGCTGATGTCTCAGAAAAGCTAGAAATAAATGCGCCCCTGTGTTTGCTGTTCCACTTGTGAATCCGTCCACTACAGAAAAATCAGTTTGCTATAGTTTCCAAACCCCATTCTGGGTCTCCTCAGCGGGAAGAGGTCCATGACGGGTGGCCTATTTGTTCACACACACAAGGGCGCCATTGGAAAGGGCACATTTCTCAAAGGAAAAGAATATTTGCCTCACTTCCAATGGCCCCAACCCATCATTTTCGTAATGAATTTTGATGGTAAGCAGCTATGTTACAGGATTCTGTGAGGGTTCTACCATCCTTCCAAAACTGATGAAAACTTTATTCTAAGTCACTTCCCTACAAAAACATATCCATCCATCACTTCTGCTCCAATATTATTTTTATCTGAGTGTAGCTGACACACACTGTTACATTTTTCAGGTGTACAACTTCGTGATTTGACAAGTTTTTACCTTATGCTGTACTCACCACAAGTACAGCTACCGTCTGTCCCATTACATGGCTGTTACAACCTCACCGACTGTGTTCCTTGTGCTGTTTCATTCTCGTGACTCACTCATCCCGTAACTGAAGGTCCAGATCTCTCTCCCCACTTCTTCCATTTGAGCAAACTTTGTACCTCTCTCCCCTCTGGCAACCATCAGTTTGTTCTCTATATTTATTGGTCTTATTCTGCTTTTTTTTTTTTTAAGATCCCATTTATGAGTGGAGTCATATGGCATTTGTTTTTCTCAGTCTTATTTTCCATAGTGTAATACATTCTAGGTCCATCCATGTAGTTGGGGAGAAGGTGAAAGAAAGGAACCCTTATGTACTGTTGGTGGGAATTGATACAGCCACTGTGAAGAACAGTATGAAGTTTCCTCAAAAAGTTAAAAATAGAAATACCATATGACCCAGTAATTGCACTTCTGTTTCAGTCTTAACAAGTAACCTAATGTAGCATTTTTTTCAGAGTTGACATAGTCGTGAAACTGGCAGACATGTTTATAAATCTGATATAAATATTCCAAACATCATCTACTAAGCCTCCTACAGGCTCTAGAACAAAAAGATACTCTTCCACAGAAATCAGATATTGGTGATTTTGCTATCCTATCATGTTTAGTATTTTTTAGGATCTGAAGGTCTCTCTCCTTGAAGTATTTAAGTCACCATAATTCAAAATATTCCTCCCCTGTCACTGACATGCTGGTTTAGTTTCTGAAAAGGAATAACTTCAACCAGAAGTTAGAAAAGCCTTTTAATTGAAATCCTCTGGTAACAGCTCTCTCCCTAGGAGATATACTCTCCAAAGCCTAGAAATGACCCTGCCTTCCTCTTGCATATAAAAAGTATATCAATTTTATGAGAAACTGGATTTCCATGGAGGGTAAAAGAAAAATTGAATTCCAGTTTATAAGTTCATGAGGGAATTTTGATAAACTTTCACAAGGTTTGAGAAAATCTCATTCTCTGCTTAAGTGTGTCTGCAGGATGTTTCTTTAACTTGACTCTTGATTTCTGAGAATCATAATGGCCCTTCTCTGCTTGACTTTCTTCTGTGCTTTAATATGCAATTTTGGCTTCAGCACAGGCTGACAATTTTAATAGGAACCACAGCTTGTATAGCAAAGCGGACGTCCCAAATCCAGTACCACAGCTTTCAAAATATAATCTACCTAAGAACTGCAGTTTTTCCAGGGCCCAATAGTGGCTCAGAGATGTACCCAAATCATGCTAGGCCTGCGGTCTACAGTAAGTTTAGAAGAAATTTACTAGTTATTTTAAATATCTCAAATACTGTTGAAGAGGATCCAGAATGTATGCTACAGAAAATCGTTTTTAGGAGCCTTGATCTACTCTCATCTCCCGTTCTCTGACATCTGGCATCTGCCCCCAAGCCCCTCACTTTTCAGTCCTCACCTCTCAGTGACAATGATGATGATGATGACAAGGACAATGAAAATAATGGTAATGAATATGATGAGATAACATTTATTAGGTGTTTATTCTGTAGCACAGATTGTTCTAAGTGACTCACGTGTGTTTAATGATTGGCTTCTCAACCCAAGAATGGACTAGCTCTGTCCTTCTGTCTCTTTCTTTCCCCTTTTCTGGTCTTTCCCAGGTCTTTTTCAAATTATAAATTTCACACAGCCCGACTTAGCCTTTCTGGGTGGTTTTCATCACTTCTCATTCTTTCTCTTTTTAACCACTCTCCATCTTCTCTGTCACAAAAAAGCCAAATAGGGCTATGAAGAATCAAATTTGCTGATAGACTGAGGGGCCCGTGGGAGGTATAGGGGATGTGGGGTAGATTGGGAACATGAAGACTTCAATAGCTCTTGTCTCTAACACTTAATTGTTTTTGGTATTTTTACTTATTTGGACTTGGCCTGCCTATTGTACTCAACATTTGAGGACACATTTTAAAAAGATATATTTCTTTTCAATACGTGTATTTATACCAGTGTATTGGTACATGATAAAAGACCATTTTTTAAACATACTAAATATATTGGGGTCATGGACCCTCATGAGAATCTGATGGGAGTATGGGCCTTTACAGAAAATGACATATGATGGCTTAGGTACAACACTATATCTACACAATGTACTTGATTGAAGTGAAAATGTAAGTTTTGTATATAAAATACCTCGTACAAAAACATCTTAAAACATGCTTTTCTGATTCCTATTGTTTTTCCTGCAAAATGCAATTTTCCTCCTGAAAAAAAGAAATAGATTTAACTGGGCAAATAAAACAAGAAAGCACATTTTAATTCTAACAAAGGAAATTTTAATGGCAAGGCTATTGTTTGGCATGAATACAATTCTGAAATTGCAACAAGATCTCCGTTGTGACAATGATCAAGTTGTTTTTGAAACCCCATCAGTTTTGACTCTTATTGGCAATATAGTGAAATCCTTGACTCACAAAGGCATGTAACAGAAAATGGAATTTGGGCTTCATTGCTGACTCTGCTACGTAGTGATAAGTTTGTATCAAAGGAAACCAGGATTCTCAATACATCTTGAGTCAAATTTGTGTGCTAACATTTACTTTGTCCTGAAGTGAGTGAGGTCTGACTCGGCAAGGTCTCTGCCATTGATGGCTTTGTCAGCAAGAAAACGATTATGAATCCATGTTTCAATGTTAAAGTTGTCTGAGATAAAGCAATGTTTGAAAACACTCTGCATTGTGCCCAAGTATCAGACTTCTTTCTGCAGCCAAGTTAATAATGCTGTGTGCCTTTCACCCCTCTGAAGCTCTGGAAAGTTTTGCAAAGTTGTCTCCTTCAGGTTCCTGCCCCAAAAATGGCACATTAGCCACACAAGCTCATAACTCTTTTGCAGCATAATTGATGCTGTTTATGTGATCTTGAACCAAAAGATTCACCTCACTTATGAAGCTACATGTGTCCATCTAGTTTGATGAATCATTAGGGAAACTGTCCCTGGAAAATTTGTCTCGAATCATATTTTTTTTTCAAAATGACTAAACATTAGTTTTCAAATTTAGCAATAAAGAACTCAAAAATCCATCGCTGAAGAGTCAGTTTATTTTGTGCAGTAGGGGAGGGTACTGTATTTAATACCAATTTCCTGAGAAAAGTTCTCAAAACGATGGGAATTCAAAGGTCAGTCAGACGAATTGACAACTTATCTGTCAGTAGATAAAATGTATTTTAGGATTTTTAAAGAAATTTTTTACTGCCCATGCATACAAATATGTAGAGCTAATGATGACCATGAAGGATGTCACTAGTGTTGCATCTTTTGTCTTGTTAAGTGGCATAGTGACAATTATTTACTATCAGCTTTCCCTTCTTGAAATCCAATGCCTTTATGCTTTAAAAAAGTTTATATGTTTTGTCATTTCTTGGAAATTTTGTTGAGAAAGTAAGCCTACAACTCATTCTCACTCTACATTTTGATAATTTAGTCAGTGCACTCTCTTTGAAATTGTATTTATCAAAGCTAGGTGAGTAAGGAACTAATACCTACTAGTACCTACCTTGAATCAGTCAATCTACTAACCTATGTGTATATTCTTGTGGACATAGATATGCCCAATCAATTTTGTGGTTAAATGTTTATACCTACAGTTATATGTAAGTGTGAAATATATATATATGGGATTTCATGAAAAACTATAAATTCAAAAATAAATATACATGTATATATAAACACATACAGAGATACTTATCACACAAAGAATTAATCCTTGCTACAACTCGTTAAATTATTTTCATTCTCATTTTACAGATTTATTCATCCAAAAGACATTTATTAACCACCTACTATGTTTCAGGCCCTGTGCAAAGAATAGGATCTACTACTAGTTGCCTTGATGAAGGTAATAAAAAATTTTCAGAGAAAGTAGTGGAGGTCCAGAAGAATAACAAAATGACTAAGATTACAAAATGAGAAGAAGTAACAAAATCCAGTCATCAAAGCCAAGAGGCAACCATTCTTGAAAATGCAAGTTAAATTGCTTGAATACTCTTTTCCTCTGTGCTTTTTTCTACTTACTCATTCTAGACTCAGCAACCATAAAAGTATCTCAAGCATTGCACCATGCTAGCCCTGTCCACATGTTTCATCTTTGCTAATATCGTCTCATTCTCAGGATTAGCTGGTTTGCTGCTAATGACTTATTCCTAAATATAAACTTGCTCAAGCTTTTAAGATTTTATAGTATTTTGTTCTTTCATTTTTTAGTAGTCACCATTATTTTGAATTTTGCATCCAGTTTGTGGTGATTTACTTCATATTTGACCTCCCACTAGAGTTTAAGGAAGGCTGGAACAACTTCTGTTTCTTTGTTTTTCCTATTTCAGTGTCTACCAGTGTATACCTAGTATAGTGTATGGCTTATATCAATTCCTGAAATATGTTTGTTAAATAAGAGTAGGTGTGAACATGTACCCTCTGGTACAAGGCATGCACCTACCAACAAGCTGGGTCCCGGAGCTCTCCTCTGACGGAAGGCAGCAACTCTTTGGCTGCTGAAGTTCTAGAGGTCTGAGAGACTGGCCAGTGCATGGGATACCATGGGTATGGGAGCATGTGGGATGCAGAGAGGTGGACATTTAACAGCAACATTTAACATATAGAAGTGTTTCTATATTTTAACAATTGGATATGGTCACCAATACACTAGTTGAATGTTAGCATACAGAGATGGAGAAAATGGAGCTACATGCTAACTTCTTCCTTCATAACTTATAATATTGAAGATCTTTAAAACTTGAACAGAGTCAGTCATATGGTTTCATCTCATTTCATGCACCAAAAAGCCTGATAACGAAGTACAAGAATCAAGTCCATTTTAACTTAGATTTCTCTCTGTAACTTATTTCCAAGGCTTTTTCACCAAAATGTTCATTTTTTACTCCAGTGAAATTATCATATGGATGTAAATAACTCTTGTTTAGAAAAGCAGGTGATTTAAGTATGTTTTATATTTTTAATATTTCAGAAGAGTGCTTTTTTCTGGTGTATCGAGCTATTTAAAAAATTCATACTTCTTTTAAAATGACTCAAATAAAATTTGTTAATGTCTTATATGATTATTGGAGCCTCGTTTCTGCATCTTATATGATTATTGGAACCAGAGACTCCAGCTTTGGCCACGCATGTTGCCTATTTGTATAGTGAATGAGGCCAACAATTGTCTTTTGAAATAAGAACCTGGACATACACCAAAATTAGAGAAGGTAAAATTTTAGAAAATTTTGATAGAATAAAAACACTACCACATATATTTCTCTAATCTTTTTGGAGAAAGTTAACTTTTTTGATGGTAGTACCTAAATTGTTTAATCTAATCTAAGATCACAGCTTTGAAAAACTTAAGAGCTATCCTTTGTCATGTAGTTGCAACCTCTATTTCTGTTCCTTTGCAATCGGATAAAAGACATGACTTTCAAGACTGACCATCTACCATTCTCTCCTTGCAAATATTGTTCCAATTACCATGAAAATACCATACAATCTTTTTGTATGTGTCCTCCGCCTAAGATGTTTTGCTTGGTATTATTATACTTTCAGATTTTGTTTATATGCCTTGTTAAATATTTCTGATTCCCCAAGGTAGAGTTAGTCATTCATCCTTTGCTTTTTAGCATCCCAAGGAACAAATTTTTCTCGTGGGACTTTGCAGATCATTGTTTTACATCTCTACCTACTTTTACTAAACTGAATTCTTGTTTTTTTTTTTTTTCTTCTTAATTTATTTGACAGAGAGAGACACAGCGAGAGAGGGAACACAAGCAGGGGGAGTGGGAGAGAGAGAAGCAGGCTTCCCGCAGAGCAGAGAGCCCCATGTGGGGCTCGATCCCAGGACCCTGGGATTATGACCCAAGCTGAAGGCAGACACTCTAAGACTGAGCCACCCAGGTGCCCCACTGAACTGAATTCTTTTTTTTTTTTTTATTTAATTTTTTTATTTGACAGAGATCACAAGCAGGCAGAAAGAGAAGGGGAAGCAGGCTCCCCGCCAAGTAGAGAGCCCGATGAGGGGCTTGATTCCAGGACCCTGAGATCATGACCTGAGCCGAAGGCAGAGGCTTTAACCCACTGAGCCACACAGGCGCCCCTGAACTGAATTCTTTTTTTTTAAATTTATTTATTTTTTTTATTTGACAGAGATCACAAGCAGGCAGAGAGAGAAGGGGAAGCAGTCTCCCCACCAAGTAGAGAGCCCGATGAGGGGCTTGATTCCAGGACCCTGAGATCATGACCTGAGCCGAAGGCAGAGGCTTTAACCCACTGAGCCACCCAGGCGCCCCTGAACTGAATTCTTAAGAGCTGCATCTATTACTGAATATTCTACACAACCCCAGAGCCTAACCTAGTGTGTAAACTTTAGTGGATGTTTCAGCGAAAATGTATGGAAATAAAGTCTTCTACCTCCATCATTATCATGGTTCTTTTTTCTTACAAATCCCAAATGTATGTAATCGTTAAGACACTTAAAATACCTTCCCTTGGGCAGAACTCAACTTTCTTTGTTCTTGTTTCCTAATTATCATTAATGCCTTTTTAATTCTTCTATGGCTCATTTTTCCGTGTCTGTTCTGTCAATCCCTTTCTCCTAGCTGAGTGACAAAGAGAGAAGTAAAATATAATTCAAGAGATAGCCTGGTTATTAAAATACACTGTCATAAACTTGTCACCTGGCACATTTGTTCTGTTTACCTTTATGCAAAGCATTATGATGCATTATTTATAATGCTTTTTCTAGCTCATCTATTAAGGGCAATTAAAACAAAAGGAGGAATAATGTTCTGCAGCTGCTTTTACCCTTAGGACCTTCTAGGAAAAGGAACAAGATGAGGTTTGGTATTTATGAAGCTTGTTGTCTGTTAGGCCTCTTAACTGAGGCTAACACAACCTTTCACACAATCTTAATTAGATTTGATGTTTTATTTGTCTTCATTAGGAGGTAAATTAATTTTTAATTAAAAAAAGAAAAGATTACTGCATCACTGGATTATTAAAAAAACAACTTTCCCTTCCTTAATTCTATAAGCAAGGCATAATTATAAATGACTAAGGCTTCAGGGCAATAATCTAACACATTAAATAACTCACTTCTCTGGGGACAAAGAAAAACATTCAGACAGTTTTAATTGAAATATTTTCTAGTTTTATTTTCATGAATATTTTGTGTTGAAAAGTTCTAAAAGACTTCTTAAAAGTGCAGGAAGCCTAGATTTTATATGAGTACCTTCTCAAACAACTGGATTTAAGTCACAAAGTACTTCGCAGTGTGAAATTCCGTTGGCATTTATTCTTTCCCTCGTTCCCCATGATAACATATGTAGACATAGACAGATACAAACACAAAAGAACTGTATTATAGGTAAACCAAAAAATGTCATGTTAAAGATACGTAGTGAATGGGGCACCTAGGTGGCTCAGTGGGTTAAGCCTCTGCCTTTGGCTCAGGTCATGATCTCAGGGTCCTGGGATCAAGTCCCGCGTGGGGCTCTCTGCTTAGCAGGGAGCCTGCTTCCTCCTCTCTCACCCTCTCTCTCTGCCTGCCTCTCTGCCTACTTGTGATCTCTGTCAAATAAATAAATGAAATCTTAAAAAAAAAAAAAAAAGATACGTAGTGAATGAAAACAAAAACTAAAGTTTTATCCAATTTGGGAGCGCTGGGAAAATGTGTAGCACTCCCTTCAGTTATATTCCCCAAAGCATAAAGAAGCTAGATTGTTTCCATTGATTAAGAGCTGATTCTGAGGGGCCTTCATTCCCTAACTCAACTGGCTTGCTAGAAATTTTGAACATCAAATAAAGCCCAGGCAAAGGGATGGAAAAGATAATCCCTGGAAGGAAGGAAGACACGTGATGAAACATTAAGGTTGAGCAGATATAGGTGGGGTATGGCATCTTCCTAATGGTCAAGTCCATACGTATGAATGTGTGTTTGGTTTACAACTGAGATTGACTTGAGACAATTAAATTCTTGTCATAGCTTTGTATCTTACTAAATATATCTGTTGTAATATTTATACTTATTCTGTGTCTGGAATTCATTTCAGAGACAACTGGAAGATTTCTGAGTCATAATTCATGTACTGGCTCTACCAAAGGACCTCAGAGGAAATTTGTTGTATAAAAGCTACGAGTCAGTGTAGTGTTAACCTTGTAACGATTATGACAAATAGGTGCATTTGATTATATTTTGATCTGATAACATGTCAAAAGTATCAACGGTGTCAGATAGGAGTATTTTACTAGTGTTATTTATGGTAAACTGGTTTTTAGGACACAGGAAGTATACTTATAAATAAAACAAACTCCATTAATAAGTTTGCATATTTTATAAGTGCTGATTTGTAATGTTTAAAATAAGTAGATCCTAGTCTTGTCATATTCATAAAGAAATACAGAACAATGAGTAAACAAATAGCATAAATGATATATATGGAATATGGAGATACCTATATATAAAGTAATTAAATATATGTGTGTATATGTGTATATATGTGTATATATACACATATATGTGTGTGTGTGTGTGTGCAATAATTCTTTGACCAATCTATCTATTGACCTTTTCTTTATGATTTTATTTAATGGAAATATATTTAAAAGCCCTAGAGAACAGAGATTTAGAACTACAACCTGTTTGTATTTCTGATGCTTTAACTTACTTTTCCCAATCAAGATATTACTAATACTATTTAAATTAACTGTAGACTTATAAAACAGTATTTGTGATACTCATCAATATCGTCACAGACATTCTGTGTCAGTCATACCTTTAGTGAACGTGCATGAAGAAGAATCATGCTAGTAAAGAAGTCATTTATTAATACTTGTATTTTATTTTATTTTTTAATGTTTCCTTATGTTCAGTTAGCCAACATATAGTACATCATTCATTTTTGTTGTAGTGTACAATGATTCATTAGTTGCATATAATACCCAGGGCTCATCCCAACACGTGCCCTCCTTAATACCCATCACTCAGTCACCCATCCTCTCAACCCCCCCTAATTAATATTTTTAAATAATTGTCTATATTTGTCTTGACAAATGCAGGTATACTGGATTTTGAGCCAATGGTTACAATAGAGGAGATCATTGAAACCAGAAACTATTTCTTGAGGAGATTTTTTTTTAATTATAAACTTCGAGTTACACAGATCAAAAAGAAAAGAGAGCAAAGACACAAACTATCAATTTCAGGAATGAAACAGTTGACATCACTAGAGATCAAACACATTTAAAGGATAATGAAGTCAACACTATACACATTAGGCTAATACATTTTAATTCTTAGAGGAAAAGAACACATTTCTTGAAAGATGCAAACTACCAAAACTCACCCGGGAAGAAACACAAACTGGTAGTGTCATACCTATTAACTAAAATGTGTTTTTAAATTCTTTCCCACAAAGAAAACTCCAACTCTAGCTATTTACTACTAGAATTTCATTAAAAATCTAAGGACCAAAAATATAACTAACTCTGTACAGTCTCTTTTAGAAGAAGAGGAAATACACCACAAGTCGTTCTATGAAGACACGACGTATTAGTTTGATACTGAAATGAGACAAAGACACACAAGTAAAGAAAGTACAGGTCAATATCTTTCATGAACACAGATAAAAATATTCTTAATGATTTTAGTTCAACAATATATAACAAGTTAATGCATCATGACCAAATGACATATATCCCAAGAATGCAAAATTAGTTCTTATACATTCTTAATATTAACATCCTTAAGTCAATCGATGGAATTTATCATATTAACAAATTTTTAAAAAATTAAAATGGAAACACACATATGCTTATCTCTATAACCACAGATAAGCCTTTGAGAATATAGTGAACATTGACTTCTGATAAAACATCCTCAGCAAACTAGGATTACTATGAAAATTTCCCATCCTGATGAATATCTACAAAACATGTAGCAAATATCATACTTCATGATAAAAGATTTAGTATTTTCCCCTTAAGATCAAGAACACTGCAAGGATACCCTTTCCCACCACTTTTGTTGAACACGGAAGTAGAGATTCTACCTACAGCAATAACTTAAAAATAAATAAGTAGCTAGATGAGTGATAGATATATGGATATCTATTGATTGATAGATGATAGATGAATAGATACAGAGGTAGATAATCAAGCAAATAAATGGAATTCATATCAGAAAGGAAGATATAATACTTTATTTATAGATAGCATGAAATGTTGGATGGTAGATGGTGTTTTCCCTGTGTCTTTACTTCATTTTCCCTTTGTGCATGAACATCTTTTTATAGGACATCAATCATATTGGAATAGGGGCCAACCTCAGTCCAGTATGACCTCATTTTAACTTAACTAGTTACATCTGTAATTAATCTCTTTCCAGATAAGTTCATATTCTGAGGTACTAAGGATTAGGGATTCAACATATGAATGAGAAGGCATAATTCCACCAAAACATACCTCAAAACTGGAAATGGCACAAATATATACATTAGCAAGTAAATGGACAATTTTGTTGTGTTTATATAATGGAATACTACTCAAGAATAAAACACTTTGATAAACTATGGATACATCTAAAGTTATATATGAATCTTTTTTTTAAGATTTTATTTATTTATTTGACAGAGGGAGAGAGATCACAAGTAGGCAGAGCAGCAGGTACAGAGAGAAGGGGAAGCAGGCTCCCTGCTGGGCAGAGAACCCCCCCCAAGCAGGGCTTGATCCCAGGACCCTGAGATCATGACCTGAGCACAAGGCAGAGGCTTAACCCACTGAACCACCCAGGCACCTCTATACATGAATCTTAAAGTAATTGTGTTGGGTGAAAAAAAAAAAGCTAAATGTATATACACATACATACACTGTGTGATTTCATAGATAAAATTCTAGAAAATGTAAACTAATCCACAGTGACATAAAGAGGATTAATGCTTACCTGTCAATAGGGAGGGAGGTTTGTGGGGGTGCAGAGAAGAGTCTGGAGGGAGAAATTACAAAGGAGCATGAGGAAGATTTGGAATGTACTCATATGTTTATTATTGTGATTTGTGTGATGGTTTCATAGGTATATACATATGCCAGTTCTTATAACATACAATTTAAACACTAACAGGTTTCAGTTTGTGAATTCTACCTCAAGAGAAGTATTTTTTTAATTTTAAATACGTATTTTCACAAGTCATCTTCTCAATAGTTTAAAAATTGACTCCATTTTTTCCTACAATTAAAGAAATCCTACAATTAAAAAATACTATTTACAGTAAAAAAAGAAAAACATCAACACTGGTTACCAGGGAAATTGCCAGATGATAAATAGTCAAAACAAATCAAAACTAGTTACGAAATGTTGACTAACAAATTTTGGAAATACAGAGTTCTGTCAAAATATATACCACAGAGTAATAAAGAAAGGACTGATCTCTTCTTTTTCTCCAGATGATCAAAGGGAAATGGATAATTTACCAATTGGCTTTTATTAATCTGAAAATGTTATGAGAAAACTAAAATCCAATCATGGGGTGCCTGGATGGCTCAGTCCGTTAAGCCTTTGGTTCAGGTCATGGTCCCAGGGCCCTGGTATCTAACCCTGCATCAGGCTCCACATGCTTCTCCCTCTGCTGCTCCCCCTGTTTGTGCTCTTTCTGTCAAATAAATAAATAAAGTCTTAAACAAATAAAATCCATTCATAATAAATTTATAGATACCAAAAAAAAGATACCAATTTTGACGATTCAAACTAAATCAAAAACAAAATAAAATCAAATGGTTTCTTCTTTATTAGAATTTTTTTTAAAAAGATTTTATGTATCCATTTGACAGACAGAGATCACAAGTAGGCAGAAAGGCAGAGAGAGAGAGAGAGGAGGAAGCAGGCTCCCCGCTGAGCAGAGAGCCGACACAGGGATCGATCCCTGGGATCATGACCTGAGCTGAAGGCAAAGGCCTTAACCCACTGAGCCACCCAGGCGCCCCTTCTTTATTAGAATTTTTATTGCAGGTGTTGAACTACAGAGTTTTCCAAGCCTGGTCATCATGTAAAATGATAAGGAGGAGAATGAACAAGACAACATTTATAACAGAATAAAGGTTTGCTTTTGCAGAGTACCATTTTTCAAGGTTAGTTAGTAATCTATCCAGGCCAGACATTTAACAGGCTAGCCTGAGTTTCCAAAGCTACTTTAATAAGATGCTTTATTCAGATAGAGTCATAAATATGGATAGAGTCTTGGAGAAATCTAGTCTAAATTCTCATTGTCAGAGATGGACAGATTGCCACCTGGGAATAGTAAATGACTTTCTAGTGCTGTTAGTTTAGTCAGGATTAAACTTCTGATCTCTTAATTTCTACTATAATGTCCTTAATGCTATCATGCTGTTATGTAGTCACTTTTGAAAGTAGTGACAAAGACAGGTTTCCATATACCTTACTACTCTGCTAGAGTCTATACAGAATTTTTCCTTACCATTGGTAAGGTATTAAACCAACACCTACAACATTGAATTAATATTGCATTTTATGAATGGCTAAAGAAATAACAGACATTTCAATAGACATTTTTAGGTAAATGGTTAAGTCCTACAACATGAAATTTAAGGCTAAGGACCTACTACCAAGGACTAAGTACACTGATAAATTAGTTACGACTTCTACCCCTTTTGCAGTAATCAGTAAAATTTTAACCCATTTAGAAATATGACCATGATGCTAGTAACAAGAATGTGTGTCAAATAAACAGGTACTCAAGTATTTATTGTATTTTAGTCATGAGTCCTAATGATTTAATGAGATGACATTGAGAAAAAAAAATGAAGTGGGAGAGGCTCTAGCATCCATCGTAATTAGTGCTACTAAACACAGTTACTGAAGGTGTGAGCATTATTACATCGTTAATGAAAAATGGTCTCTAAGCATAGCGGGTAAGCTTATGATATATGAATTTATTACCCAATGTCAAGATCTGGGGAAGATTTACCTAATTAAAGTAAAAACTGCTTTGCCCCAGAGAAAAGAAGGGAAATATGATTTAGAAAATAAATGAAGATTTCTGTAAGTCTCCCTTAATTTTTAACTCATGAAACAGAAAATTGACTTTGTGACAAATTTTAAACCTTTTTTTTTTTTTTTGGTTAGACTTTAATAACCACTTTATGCTAAAAAGCACTGTCTTCTGTGGGGAAGAATGTTTTTGTGAGCAATTTGAAAATGTTAAATAAAACACCTTAAGAATATAAAAAGGCATGATAGTAAACCAATTCATATAGTTATTTGTTAATGTGTCTATCTATTCAATCTTACAAAGTATTCATTTTCTATTACAGCCTTGACAAACTATCAGACTCTGGGATGTTGGAAACAACGCAAAGGTATGATCTCACAGTTCTGTGCGTTTCTGTGCTTGCTATTTACTTTCCATTGGGCTTTGGCTGTTTCCATGTTCTTAAAAAGCTAAATCAAGGTTTGGGTAAGCCTGGGGAGAGAATATGCTCATTCTGGTTGTTGCAGAATTCATTTCCAGAGAACTCTAGGACTGAGGGTCCTGTGTCCTTTCTGACTTGAGGCTGAGGATTGTTCTCCGTTTCTAGAGGCTTCCTACATTCCCTGGCTGCTGGTCCCATAATCTTCAAAGCCAGCACCAGCACATCTGTTAGCTCTCCTGTTTGGAATCTCTCCTGTCTGCTCTACCATTTTCTCTGAATTCAGCAGGAGAGCGTTCTTTATTTAAAAGGACTGCGATGTTTTGATTGGGCCCTCTGGGTTAATCCAGTATAACCTCTCTATTTTCAGGTCTGTAACCTTAATAATATTTGCCATATAAAATAACCTATTCATGGGACCCAGGAAGTAGGAAATATTGGGGGGAGAGAGAATTCTGTATTGCACATACATAGGGGTTTGTTTTTTTTTTTTAAGTTTTTATTTGAGAGAGAGAGAATGCATGAGCTGGGGAGGGGCAGAGGGAGAGGGAGGTAATCTCCAGCACACTCTGCCCTGAGTGCAGAGTCCAATGTGGGACTCGACCCTGAGATCATGACCTGAGCTGAAACCAAGAGTTGGTCACTCAGCTGACTGAGCCACCAAGGCGCCCCTGCACATACATGTTTAAGGACAGTTCCTACTCACCTAAATCTACCCAAAGCAGTCTGCACTCCCTTTGACCCACCAAAGAACCTTATTTCAGACTATTGTTAAATAGCTCATATGAAAAACAGAAGTAACCTCCTGCTCATACAGTTTTATTTAAATACGAAATATGAGGGCACATCAGTAGTTTTGTCTTTGTTATAGCAAATCAGTTGTTGATAGAGTGATAATACATTTAATAATCAAGCATTCTGTCTGTCTCAGAGTAGTTGCTCAATAAATATTGTCTCTCTTCCTTTGCTTCTTTTCATTAGCTTTTCTGATGTTCTCCCTAACCGTCTTTATGAATAGGCACTGACAACCTACAGAAGCCTTTTTTCCTCAGGAAAATTCCACTTCACTTGAACTCTTCTCTTCCCTGAATTACTACATCATTTCATGGTCCAAAATATTACAATTTTGTGATAAAATATTCTGCCTTATGTTATCGATACATTGCTGTGCATATTGCTATGACAATAATGACGAAAGGGGGTTAAAATGCAAAGCTGCACCTCTACTAGTATAGTTTTGAGTATATAGTAGCTTTTCAATAAAACCATGGACTGAAGTCTGTTATTGTCTCCTCTGAGCGGGTACCTAGGAATAGGCAGGCAAGTAAGAGGATAAGGGAGTGTTCTTACATTAGGTGGGGAATGTGTGTTCATCTGCTTTACACTGAAGCCTAAGAAGTCAAGGAAAATGATACCAGTAGTTCTTATTTTTTTCAAAGCACAGCTATTTCAATAAGAAAAGTTTGGTCACAGAAGGTAATACAGGTTCATAATTTTTTTTTGAAAACTCTAATCCTTTTTAGACTTTTAAAAAAATTTATTTTATTTTTTTTCAGTGTTCCAAAATTCATTGTTTATGCACCACACCCAGTGCTCCATGCAATACGTGCCCTCCTTAATACCCACCACCAGGCTCACCCAACCCCCCAAGCCCCCCAAAACCCTCAGTTTCATAATTCTTTATCTAAAATTCCAAAGCCCTAATAGCTCTGAGAATCAAAAAGTTTTCCCAAACTTACACAGAGGTGATAATAATAACTTATTATAATTATAATTATAGTTAAGAACTTACTAATATATATATATATTCTATTTATGTCCTTTGGTGTGAATATTTGTATATATTTTTAGCAGGCACTTTAGTGTGATTGTTATTGGTACTGCCTCAAAAACCTGTTAGAGGATATGGTATACGTGATGCAGTACCTTTCTAAAATATGAGAAAAGAGAAAAAAGAAGGGAAGGAAGGAAGGAAGGAAGGAAGGAAGGAAGGAAGGAAGGAAGGAAGGAAGAAAAGGCTGAATTCTGAATCATATGTAACCCGAAATTTTGGACCAGTTAGAAATGATGAAACTTCACCTCTCTATGTAAAACAATAAGGGGACCCAAGGAAAAAAAATGTTTTAGTCCTTACTTCTAGGAGATTTATAAAAGTGAGAAAGCATTTTAAGGTATACAAACTTAGAATTTTTAAATTATATGTACTTACTCTATAGGTAATTTTGTGGAAATATCCATTATTGAAGGAAATAGGAGAGTTTTAAAGTAAGAACAGATTTATGCAGCTCAGATTTTCCAGACAGTTGTTGAACCTCTTATATGTCTTTGAGATGTTATGCTCTCTGATCACACTAATGGAGTTTTATGTACTTATTGTAACCATATATTCATATTTTAAGAATAAACACAAGAATTAAATAAAAATGTATAAAATAAGTACTCATTTAAAAGTTTACATCGTTCCATTAATTATCAACTACATGATTGTATTTGTACATTTACTCCCTTTAAGTGCTATTATGCTAGTGGGCTAGTCTAGAAGAATACATTTTGTGGCAGAATATCCTATATAATTATAAGACTAATGATAATGAATTTGATGAGCAAACATGATAATTGAATAGTATAACTAGAAAACATCTGGCTGCAAAAGCTTATGCAAAACATAATTCTACTGTGAAAAAATAATTGGCTTCTGTTTTTATCATTACAACACTATTAATTTCTTAACTATGTTTTGAAATTCTGAAAGTGGTTTCTTATCTGCTATGTGGCAGTGGTCCATTCAACATTGAAGTATGTGAGTACTATAACAAAGGTAGTCTTGTCTTTATAATATAATCCATCTTTATGAAATGAATTCTTCCCTGGAGGAAACAACAGTATATTCCTACTGCAGAAGTAGTCGATGGAGACAGAGTGGAATAACAATTATTTTATCCAAAACTTACATCAAGATATGCTTATCCTTTATGTCAGGACTTCCAGGATAGGAGAAAGAGACTGGGCTTAGTCAATAGAAAGAGTGAGGGTCGGACCAGGAAGTATTTTCTGAAAGGGGAATGTAATCTCTACTTTAATGTCATCACGCGACAGGAGGGAATGAAAAAGCATGGAAATACAATTTTCTTTTCACATTTATGGAATCAAGAAGGAAAATCATGTTCATTTTGTCAAAATGAATTTGTTTTATTAAAATTGGGGAATTTCATTTTGGAGTTTGTAAGAATTCTATTTGATTAATAAACAAGAATGAAAACTTTTCACATTAATTTAGCTTTGCATCAAATTAGTAATTGATAAATGAAATAAAACTTATTATGTGGGGCCAAAGTACAAGTATTTCAAAATAAGAAACAGTTTGGCAATTTCTTGAAAAGCTAAGTGTGCATTTAGCAGCAATCCCATTCCTAGGTATTGATTGATCCAAGAGAGATGAAAACACATGTACATGAAAGTCCATAGTGATTTTTCTGGAAAAGTCAAAACTGGGAACAACCTATAAATATATAACATAAGCAGGTTACTTGAAAAATACACTGTGGCACATTTTAGTATATTCGCACAATAGGAAATTCCTCGGCTATTAAAAAGAGTATGGACTGCTGATACCCTGCAACAACATGGGTGAATTTCAAAACATGCTGAATGAGAGGCCACATGCAAAAGACAACATATTGCATAATTCAACTTCTTTGAAATCTTAAAGCAAGCAAAACTAATCTATGATAAAGGACAACAGATCAGATGCCACCTGGGGTCTTGCCAGGGGAAGGTTGAGTATTTTCTAAGGTGCATAATGGAATTCTTATTTTTAATGATGGAATTTTCTGAGAGAATGAAAGTTTTCTCTATATCGATTTTCAGGATGGTTATATAACAACTTCAAGATGTTATACATAAAGTGGGTACATTTATTTTATGTATATCATACCTCAAGACAGTTTAAATTAAAAGTATCAATTATGGGGATGATTGTCTACCTGTTAAATAACACAGTAGCTCACAGCAAAGGAAAAGGTTAAAGAGACTATAATACCTCATAACTCAATCATCACAACCCTGCAGCTGGTTATATCAGCATTTTGAACAGATAATTCTTAGGAAGATCTCTCATTTGGTATGTTGCAGGTAATAGCAGATATAATTTATTGAACATGTGTTAATATTTTTTAAGTGCTCACAACCACCACATGAGGCTTGGTTTGGAATGAAGAATCTGAGGGCTGGAGAGATTAAAATTTGCAAAGCTAGTCAATGACAGACCCAACAAATTAATTCACATCTGCTTTTTAGGTAGATGTTCAGAGGTAACCAGAAAACAGTAATGAAGAAAGTTTACTTTCCACTGAACAGCTGTTAGTTTTTTAATCAAAGAATATTATACTATTTTTAAACAATATTTTACTTATTTATTTGACAGAGAGAGAGACACAGCAAGAGAGGGAACATAAGCAGGGGAAGTGGGAGCGGGAGAAGCAGGCCTCCCACCGAACAGGGAGCCTGATGCAGGCTCGATCCCAGGACCCTGGGATCACGACCCAAGCCGAAGTCAGATGCCCAACCACTGAGCTACCCAGGTGCCCCTATACAAATTTTTGATACTCAATCTTTACTTCAACCCATCTGTCTAGATATCTCTAGACAGAGAATTGGTGCCATTAATAACAAGAATAAAAGAAACCACTAACGTTTATAGATTTTTACAAAGTGTCAGGCTCTGTTCCAAAAAATTTACTTTCTAGTTCATTTAAAACTCACAGCAATACATGAAGAGGCATTATTCTTATGCTCATTCTGTAGGAGTGAACTGAAGCAAAACAGGAGTGAGTGAGTTCTTTAAGGGCTTTCATTAGGCCATGAAAATTATATCGGATTTGAGAATCTGGCCACCAAATCAGTACTTTTTTAAAGATTTTTTAAAAATTTATTTATTTATTTGACAGAGAGAGAGAGACAGAGAGAGAGACAGAAAGCAGGCAGAGAAGCAGGCAGAGGCAGAGAGAGAAGCAGGCTCCCCACTGAGCAAGGAGCCCGATGCAGGGCTTGATCCCAGGACCCTGGGATCATGACCTGAGGTGAAGGCAGTGACTTTAACCCACTGAGCCACCCAGGCGTCCCTCAAGTCAGTACTTTTAACTACCTCACTCTGCAGCTTGTCCTCACTCTGCATGATACTCCATCAAAGGATTTTCCATGCACATGGGAATCGTGCAAAATGAGACATGTTTCTGATGTGCACGTGTTTCTTTTAATCTAGTGCTTTGCAAAGTGAAGACTATCTGTAAGGCTTAGGGAAAATTTCAAGATTAACAATTTCAATAGGATTCCATGCTGGTAGTAATCTGTAATACTCATTATCTTGCTGTATGTTATCTAGGGAAGAATTTCATTATCATAAATGCCTTGGTCTTTCCATGATTAGCGGACATGTATTGATGCATATTCCTTATCCATAAAAGGGGTTAGCTATCCTTTAAATTACCTTATTCTCAATAATTTATAATTAAAACTTCTTTCTAGAATTTTTAAAATGTTTGTGTAATAAACTTACTTGAATTATACACAGGAGGACAATATTCTCTGTGTTCAAAAGACAGAGATTTTTGCAAAAACTCTTTGAAAGGGAAAAACAATTCTATGCCAGGACTCTTCATTCAGGTCAGATATTAAAATAAGCCACCCAGAGAAGATGGAAGTCAGATATATTTTCTTTTGATTAAGTGAAATGCTGAAGCTAGATGTTATTGAAAACAGACCGACAAGTTAACATGCTTTAGGCCCTTCGCACATAGGAGGGAAAATCCCTACATCCGAGGACAATAGGGTTAGTCAGATTATTCATTCAAGGTCCAGCATTAGCAGGTGGCACTGCTGAGATCTGAATCCAGATTTTTCCCTAAAGCTAAATCTTCTTCCAGCAGGTCAACCTGTTTTCTCCAGGCCACAGACAACTTATTCCTTAATTGCGCATTTCCAATTTGACTTTGTCACGATTGGCTAAAGTTATTGAATTTATCTCCCACCTATGTCTGCTGTTTAATTTAGAGGTTATATATAAAAACTAATTGAACATATGGTAGATAGGTGCTATTTACTTCACTCTCGAAATACTGGGAAGAAGGAAAAGTTGTTTCCATTCAACTATAAAATATGGAAATCTCCTCCCTCTTCAACAGTATTCTGAAGGGCTTCCATCTCTTTCATCATAAATTTGGACCACTCAGGCAATCTGAAATGCGAATTAGAAAAAGTAATTATAAGCTGAAATACATTTTAAAATCATAATGCAGAGTATGTGATATCTAGTTGCTATTCTCGTGTGATTTGTTCATTTGACATTTGTTGAATGTACGATGTGCCAGATTCTCAGCTGGGAATCCATGACACAAGAAGGAGGAAACAGACAAAGTGTCCCCATGAAGCTTCTACGCTAATGGGGGGAATCGATTAATAAACAAGACAACAAGCACATAAAATGAGGAGACAGTGCTGTAGAGAAGACCATATCCTAGTTAAAGCAAATAAGAGTGTGAGGTTTGGGAGCCTGTTCTGACATTTATTTAGAGGTTTCCGGAAAGACTCCCATGACGAAATACTGTTTGAGCAGAAACATGAAGGAACTGAATGAAGAGAACATTCAGGGAGAATGAACTGAAATTATAAAGGAAGCAGAAGAAAGCGTGCTATGGTCAAGAAGCAGCAAGGAGGCCAATGTGGCTAGAGAGCAGAGTTGGGGGGGGCGGAGGCGGTAGTGGGAGGTCAGGAGATGAAGTGGGAGATGTAATCAGGGCCGGACCATGTTAGGTTTGGTGGTGATGAACAGGACTTTGCTTATCCTCTCATTATCTGAGGGCTGGAATAATCCGACTCACTCTTCCAAGGCCTGTTGGGGCTACCATATGAAATACAGATGGGGGGGGCGCCTGGGTGGCTCAGTGGGTTAAAGCCTCTGCTTTCGGCTCGGGTCATGATCCCAGGGTCCTGACATCGAGCCCCACATCGGGCTCTCTGCTCCGCAGAGAGCCTGCTTCCTCCTCTCTCTCCCTGCCTGCCTCTCTTACCTACTTGTGGTCTCTGTCTGTCAAATAAATAAATCAATCAATCTTAAAAAAAAATAGAAAGAAAGAAATACAGATGGGGACAGGGAGGAGACAGACCAAGGGAGACTGCTGGGTGGTTATCGGAATAATCGGGCAAGGGAGATTTCTGGCGTGGTTCAGGGTGGAGGCACTGGTGGACGAGGAGATAGGAAGTGCCTTCCAGGAGATGTTGTTTGTGGTGCCACTAAGCTATCCAAGAGGAAAGAGGTTGGATTGATTTGGCTTCAGGGGAAGTGGATATTTAGAAATTTAAGCTATAAGAAACGGGATGAGTTTACCTACACAGCCAGACAAGAAAGAGACAGGGAGGAGACACAGAGATAATAAAGTCAGAGGAGGAGATAGAGGAAGAGTTGGGAGTTAAGGTGGTTCCAGGAACAGAGGGAGACTGACTGGGAGGGGTGGTGGGCATCTGGGCAGCCTAGGAGAAAGAAGTATGGTAAGGAGGGGGTGAATCACCATCACAAGTGATGCTGGGAAGTCAGAAGACTGAGGACTGACTCTGCTGCATTTCTCAACACGCGGGGCATGATGACGTCAGAAAGGATTGCTGTGAACTGTTTGGGATGAAAGCATCCTTGAAGCTAGCTCAAGACTGAATGACACAAGAGGTATTAGACAATTCCTTCATGAAATTTTGCTGCAGATGGAAGTAGAGAAACAGGGCAATAACTCAGGAGATTGTGGGGTCAAAATGGTTGTCATTTAGAAGATTTTCTAAAAATTGTAAACGGGAGAAATAACATGTCTGAATGCGGAAAACAAACAAATAAAACCCCACCCCCATTCCCCTCCAAACCCCACTGTACATGAGGAATTCAGGAGAAAAAGAGGAGAATTGCAGGTGTCATGTCTTTGAGGACCTGAGGTGAGAACCCATGTGTCTTTGGACGGCTAGTGTGGGCAGTTGCTGAGACAGCTCGTCATCGTGACGAGGAAGCCAGGCAAAGTCAAGGGTGCACACAGAATGGATGCTGCTGAGTGCATGGGGTGCTCCTCTCCTCCCCTTCCTTTCCTTCCCTGTTTTATTGAGATATAATCACTAGATAATTTTGTATTTGTTTCAGATATACATTATACATGGTACAATACACAATATAATGATTTGATGAATAGTATATGTTGCAAAATGATCCCCATAAGTTTAGTTAACCTCTATCAGCTCAAATAGCTAACGATTCCTTTTTCTAAGATGTCCTCATGTTCACGACTCTCAGGTCTACAATGCAGGGCTATAACTACAGCCACCATGTTGGACACTATATGCCAGGACTTTTTGTATTTTGTAATTCTAAGTTTGTACCATTAACCACCTTCACTCATTTGCTCTCGACTTGACTTTTCATCATTACTGTGTTCTCGGTAAAAGAGAAAAGGTCATTTGAAGTTGCAGGTGGGGAGCTGTTAAAGAACTGGGGAGAGAGGCAAAGAAAGAACTAATGACCTAGGAGAGTGAGAATGGCCTGGAAAATGAAGTCAAGTCACTGGGCAGTGACACCTGTGATAATTACCAGAGCCAGACTTTGTATTTTTATTTGCCAGGGACATAGGGAGGAGAGGAAGAAAATGTTTCCAGCTAAGATTGTTCTATCCCTTTATCATTCTCTTAATAAAGTTTTTGTTCTATTGTAGAAGTTCAAGATAAATTAGCACATGATGCTTAAATTAGGACAGCTTTCTATAACTGTCCCTGAAGAATCATGAGCACCATAGACTTAATTAAACCTGTTAGTTCTTGTTTCCAGTCATGTATTGGTGCTAAATATATATATGAATGAATGAAATTTTAGGGAATTCTAATTCATCTCTAGGTTCTGATCCAAATTCCAATTTCTTCCTGGATGATACTTTACAGAATGTGTTAACAGTGAAAGATTCCTTCAACTTACTTTGTATGAGCTTCTAAGGACGGGTTCTTTGGGAGAGCTAGCTATCTTTTGTTTCCTTTTAATTTTATAAACAGAAAAACTAGTGTAAATAAATGACATGACTATCTCCTAGCTGGCATATATGTCATTTTACTATTACAAATTAACTAAATTATTGACACATATGATTAATAGAATCATAGAATGTTGGTACAAAAAAGCATCTCTGAAGTCATCAAGTATGATCCATTTAATTTATAAATGATAAAACTGAAATCCAAAGAGTTCGGAAATTTGCCAGTAATTTTAAATCCGCTACGGGACTTAAAGCTCCCTTTACAAGTAGCCTGGTGCCTCTTCCAGTTATCACAGTCTATTTTTTGTCTTTAATTCCTTTCTTCCTTTTCAGTTGTATAACAAATTAGTATTCAATTATGTAATTTCTCACATTATTGAATTATGAATTTGTTTGCATATTAATTAAGCCGTCTACACATGTCAGGCGGAGTGCTTTGCTCTATGGATGTTACCATATGTAGAGGGTTAAATAGTGTGTCCCCCAAATTCGTGTCCACCTAGAACCTCAGACTATGACTTTATATGGAAATCGGATCTTTACACATGTATTCCAGGAAGGGATAAAGATGTGATCATACTGAGTTAAGTTCTATCCACTGAGAGCATCCTGATGAGAGACAGAAAAAACAGGGACAAACAGCACAGAGAGGAGAAGGCAATGTGACAGTGGAGACAGATTGGAGGGATAGGTCTACAAGCCAAGCAATGCTGAGAGCCAGCAAACACCAGGAACTCGGAGAGAGACATGGAACTGTTTCTTCATCAGAAACCTTGGAATAACTTGCTGACACCTTGATTTTGGACTTGCAGACCCTTGAACTGTGAGACAATAAATGTCTGGTTTTGGTCATCCAGTTTGTGGCGATGTATTATAGGACGATTTGAAAACCAATACATCGTAGAAGGAAGTATCAAAACCCATGATCTGAAAAGCAGCAAAATAAAGGAAACAGAAAAGCAAAGCAAACCCAGTTCATTCGTTTATGGCCACCACTGGGCACTCTCTTGAAGCCTCTCCACTCTATTGACAAACACATCCCTTTTTCCTGGGACTTGAACTAGAAACATGAATTGGATTTTGTAATTTATAACAGCACCAAAGTCTACATTACAAAGTCCATGAGACAGAGTGTTGGGGACTCAGTGGCAAGCCTGCCAGAATCTACATTTTTTTAATGTCATTATCGAAGAATGTTAATTTTATCATGTTTATTATATGTATAGTGCCTAGGAAAGGTGGTGACATGATATGGTTATCAGAGAATTTATCTAATAAGTACCTTTTCTGCACCCATCTCTGTGCAAAGGGGCTTTACTTAGCTCATTGAATTAGTACCTGTATTCATTTCCTATTGCTGTATAACTCGTTATCACAAGCTTAGTGGCTTAAAACAACACACATTTACTATCTCACAGCTTCCATGGGTCGGGGACATGGACGTGGCTTAGCTGGGTTCTCAGCTCAGGGTCTCAAAACTGCAAGTAGGGTGTTGCCTACACTGTTCTTATCTGAGGCTCTCGTTGCTCTTTCAAGTTCTTTGAGACTATTGGCAGAATCCAGTTCTTCGAGGGTGTGGAATGGATATCTTTGTGTTGTGCTTTAGTTTTGTTTTCTTTGTTAGCTGTCAGTCAGCTGACACCCTGAGCAGTGAAGGGTCCCAGCCACGTCGCCCCCTTCGCCCCTCCAGATGTAGTTCACAATAGGGCTGTCGCATTCTCAGACTGCATTTGCCTCTGACCCAGATTTAAAGGCCTTATGAGATTAGGTCAGGCCTACTTAAAAGTCAGCTAATTAGGGACTTTAATTACACCCTTCTCACAGAGCACAGAATGTAACCCAATCATGGGGATGAAATCCCATCACATCTAAGTCCTGAACACACTCTAGGGGAGGTGGTTATGCAGGGAGGGCCCCCCAGGGGGCAGGAACCTTGGGGACCAATTCAGCATCCTGTCTCCCGCAGAGCTAGTAACAGTGAGCCTTTACTGATTCCTCAAATGTGCTTTCCTAGGTCACCCTCTGAGCTTTGGGATAGGAGTACTGGCAGGGGCTTCTGGGATGGCTGGTCTAAAACACTACCTACTCCCCAGCACTTCCCTCTTCCTTTCCCCTTCTTCCTTTTACAATATGTTTTTAAGAAGAATCAACTTACAAATGGCCCCAGGGGCCTGACATCTTTTGTTCTCACTTATATGTAATAGAAGTAGCTCCTCCTTTCCTAGATTTCACATGAAGGTACAATATTTAGAGTAAAACGTGAGTTACATATTTTATGAATGAGGTTAAATAGAGTGGAGGAATATGTTTCCGAGTTCTAGTGATATATGTGCTTTTATCATTATTTTTTTTTAAAAAGGGATTTCCCTAGCAGCCCCTAATATGACCTCTCCCAGCTTCCTACTGAAATGGCTGAGCACTAAAAAACAAAAATAAAAAGATGAAAATTCACAGCAGCATTGTGAGCCAGCCCTAGGAATGAATCCAAGGGAGAGAGGCCACGCTCTGCCAGGTTGATAGATGTGACGTGAATAGCCCCGTGGAGTCATTCATGAATCCCCCGCGCTTCTCGAAAACCCCAGAGCGCGACCACCCACACCCCCGTGCACTCACAAAGGGGCTCATCCCTTTCCTACTGTTGCCATTTGGCCCTAGTTGCAGCAACATGACCTTTTACAAAGAGGAAAACTGTCCGACTACTGATTCTTGCGTCACCCCAAGGGCTGTTTTTCTCACCCTGTTCCCAAAGCCGGTTTGTCAAAGCATAAGAGTAAAAACGAAACTGAGGGAAGGAGGGTAGGAGGCAAGGAAGAGAAAGAGTGTATGCGTGCAGGGGTGCGTGTGCACGCGCAAGGGGGGCTGGTAGTGGCGAGTCTCCTCCTGGGACTGTAACCCTCAGAAATAAAGCATCACCAAACGTTAGGGGTGTTGGAGTCCGGACACGCTGGCTCCAAAACACACAGCACAAGAAAACAGATTCATAAAAACGGAAGTGGGCCAGAAATCATATTTTAAGCGCAGCTGAGCCATGTGTGTTTTAGAATCCCTGCCTATCAAACTGCCACTGTGAAGAGTAGCAAATCAGAACTCAAGTGCCGCCGGAATGGGGTCAAGGACAATTCACAGGCTCTGCTGTTGGTAAACAGCGGGAAGTAAATGATTTTCTGTCACCTAAACATCAGTAACCAGAAGAAAATCGACATAGAACTTGCGAAAGATC
>PISX010016853.1:0-45012 GCA_004024625.1 Mellivora capensis | reverse complement strand
CAGCTAGAACCTTGAGAATTGTCATTCTGAACTCTAGATCTGACATATTCCCAATGTCTGTATTGATTAGGTCCCTAGCCTTTGGTACTGTCTCTTGTTCTTTTTTTTGTGGTGAGTTTTCCGCCTTGTCATTTTTTCCAGATAAGATTATATGAAGGAGCAAATAAAATACTAAAAGGGTGGCAAAGACCCTAGGAAAGTGCCCTCTAAAGAAAAAATTGAATTAACTGCAAGACTAAAGAATCATGGGGAGAAAGCCATGAATTCCGCACTTTGCTTTCTCCTCCTCTGGAGTTCTGCTGCTCTCCTTGTTAAGTGAACTTGGTCTTGGTTGAATTTCTTTTGATCTTCTGGGGGAGGGGCCTGTTGTAGTGATTCTCAAGTGTCTTTGCCCGAGGCAGAGCTGCACCGCCCTTACCAGGGGCCGGGCTAAGTAATCCGCTCAGTTTCACTTTCGGGAGCTTTTGTTCCCTGAGCGCTTTCCGTAGAGTTCCGGAGGACGGGAATGAAAATGGCGACCTCCCAATCTCCGGCCCGGAAGAGCTGAGTGCTCGGGGCCCCATTCCTCAGTGCGCCCTCAGAGAAAAGCCCCCATCACTCCCGTCTCCCTCGCCTCTGGCCACGCTCCGAGCTCACCCAGCCTGCGACCGGTTCAAGGTAACCCCGAGCTGAGAGCTCACTCCTCGGCTCTGTCTCTGTAGCCGGCTTCCCTGCTCCAATACCTGCGAGCTCTGCGACACTCAGACACCCCCGATCCTTCTTTGACCCTGCGGGACCTGGGGCCACGCTGACCCTCATGGGCTTCACCCCGGTTTAGCCTCTGGAGCGATGTCCCTCCGTGGAGCAGACTTTAAAAGTCCCGATTTAGTGCTCCGTGGCTCCGCCGCTTGCCGGGAGCCGGCCCCTCCCCTGCGGTCTATCCTCTGGTCGCTTTCGATTCACTTCTCCGCCGGTCCTACCTTTCAGAAAGTGGTCGATTTCCTGTTTCCAGAATTGCTGTTCTTCCTCTCTTCGATCTCCCATTGGATTTGCAGGTGTTCGCAATGGTTTGATAAGCTATCTAGCTGATCTCCTGCTACCTGATGTAGTCTTAGCTGCTACTTCTCCACCATCTTGATTGCTGTCTCCTAATCTTTGTCTTTTAATGCCTAAATCAGCATTACCTCCCTTTGGTGTATAGTTGTCATTTCACTAAGTACATATATAGAAGGTCTACCTACTTATTTCTTTGAGAAAATCATGAAACAGGAGAGTCTTATTTCCTTTTCTCTCTCTAAAGAGCAGAATCTAGAATTTCCAAGGGATATTACAATCATTTAAGAGACAGAAAAGAACTGTAAATCAAAAAAGAACTATAAATCAGCTCCAGCGGTAGAACATTCATCTACAATCTACACACACAAATAGATTCATTCACATAATCTGTGCTATTTTCAAAAGTCTCCAAATCATATTTGAAAAATCTTAATGGGTCATCATCAAAGAAAGCAAAGTATTTTACATGAAATTATTTAAATAAAGTGAATTCAAGCATTTTAAGTCTCTCCTAGTAGATAAGTCTATGCTAGGACACATCGATGACTCCAGCATGGCTCTAGTCCCAAAGGATGCTTCAGTGTGGGATAGCTGATGGATCCCTTCCTCTCTGAGTATCTCTTCATATTCAATGTAAAGTAAAATAAACACTTCCCCACCTTATGTCAACTTACAAATATTTTAAGGCCTTTTAGGAACACAACTAACTGGGGTGAACTAGGATTAAGATATACTGATTAGTTGCTTGTGAAGTTCATTAGAATGTGGATTTTCAGGAATTTTCCTGACAGGCCAAAAAAAAAAAAGGTGGGGGGGGGATAAAAAGAGCTAACAGGTATGGATACACAAAGATTGTTGGAAATAAAAGGGGAAATAGTTTCTTTGTAAATCAGCAACACAAGGAAGCAATCAATGCAGGAGAAGAAAAAGAAAGCACAAAAAGTAATTTTTTAAATCTAGAGATTTCTGACTGGAAGTCTAAGATTGATAAATCTATGAAAAATATTTTGCAGGGAAACATTATACATGTCTAGATATCAAGATATATCTAAGGTATTAACTCTCACCATACAACTGAGATCAGTGGGCATTACTTCTGCTATTGGTGAAGGGAAAGTGCCAAGTCGCCTGGGGCTATGCAGCTTGTCATGGTGTGAACCAGAACTAAAATAGGATTCCTGGCTCTCTGGATTTCTGATACCCAATTCAGCAGACTTTGACTTTCCACTAGATACTCTGCAAGTTAAGCAGTTCTCTATCAGCTTGTGCCAACTACTTAAATACCTTGTCAACTCTTCAAGCATTGTAAGTGTCAAGTACCTAGGGACCTAGTATGTCCTCAAGGACTAGTACCTACCTTGTTCTATTGTTTGAATTTAGGTAATAGTAAGAGTTCAAGAAGCCATCAGTTCTAAAGTCCTGCATATTAAAATTCTGACGTTAATATCTTATTGAAAGAAGATCCAGCTTCACTGGATACAGGCTGAGGAGCCCCAATTTTTTCCTTAGATAGGAAACAAAATTCCCAATGTTGAAAATATTTACACAATATCAACACCGTTGTTTAAAAAAAAAGTAGAAGAAGAAAATAAAATAACTAGAAGGGAGTAGGCATGTATTCATATGTGCTTATGTTGGAGCAGAATTTTTTATAATATGCCACGTAACCAATTTACTTTCCATTTGATTGGTTGTTTGGTTGACACTGAATACACACAAGATACAGAAGTGCCTCATATTCAGATATCTGGGGTATTAAGTGAAAAATACTCATGCTTAGAAGTGTTTCTTGTTGGCGTGATTGAAAGATCTGAAAGTTAGTGGTTGAAAATAGAACATTAGGGAAATAAAGAAAGTAGAGGAATGGGAGGTAGAGAGTGAAATGATGAGAAAGATGAGGTAAAAATGTATTATAAAAAAGTACCATTCATTTAACAACTATTTTTAAATTTTTATTTTATTTTTACTTTTTTTTATTATGTTCGGTTAGCCCGCATAATATTAGTTTTTACTGAAAAATTACTATTCCTAGACACTGAACAAAATATCATAGAACTGGAATTCTAGTGATCAGAGAAAATAAACAGTTATCAAATGCATAATGTGTCAAGAGAGGATAAAAGTTATGGTTATACTGATGTTTTAAGTAGAATTGGCTTAAATTTTAAATGATGTTAGATTAAAATTAAAAATACTTTTTAGGACAGCTTAAGATAGGAATTATTCACCTATGGTCATATATCCATATGGTAGTATATAGTTCATAATAGAAAGGATTTTCACTAGGTGTTCTTTCAAGCATCATGCCCTTACATACCAAGCAACAACCTAAAGCAATGCTTCATTTATAATAAAACTGCTACCAAGATAACCCACTGACTTTATAGAAGACCTTTCTCTGTGTAATCTTTGAAGTAGTAACTCTAACCTTCCCCTCTCATCTCCAAATCCCTATTTTCAAAGCCTGGTTGCTCTGGGACTTAACAGCAGTGTGAAGAAGGGGTCTACATGGATAGGATCAGACCCCAGAATTAGTTTGATAGCTTTATATTCACTCCACAGAGCCCTGGAGCTCTGTGACAATTGATTAAAGAGTGAACAGGTAAAGGTAATGAAATGATACCACAAAGGAGACCTCACTGGGGGAAGATGATATACAAGTCAGCAGACCATTAAATTACCTCTTTGATTTGTTCCAATAAGATACATACAGTCTTAGTCCACAAAATACATTTTGTGTTACTAACGTGTGTCTGAAGCTCACTCATGATTATTTTATTTCTTTCTTTAATCTCCAACTTTGCTTAAAACTCTCTTCAAGCAAAATAATGTGCATGGGGGAGAAGTCTTGCATGATCACATCCTTTCACACTCTAAACAAAAACCTTCTCCAAATTAACATAGCATTTTGAATTCCCAATGTTTGGGTTGACAGATAGAACCATTGCACATTCCTATTATTGGTTCATTGACTCATTCAGTCATGTAGCAATATATATTGAGGCTTCACTATAGTATCAAGGCACTCTGCTAATATATAGAGAGGGCTATAGAGATAAAAGACCCATTCTCTGTTAATCTTGAAAAGAGACAGGCAGGCTTGAAGACAATTATAGTACAACTAAGTGCTATTTTAGAAACAGGCATAGAGTAAAGAGAGGTTGGCACCTAACTCGCTATTGATATAGGATACTGGGCAAGAATTCCTAGAGGAGGGACGCCTGGGTGGCTCAGTTGGTTAAGCGGCTGCCTTCAGCTCAGGTCATGATCCCAGCGTCCTGGGACCGAGTCCCACATCGGGCTCCTTGCTCGGCAGGGAGCCTGCTTCTCCCTCTGCCTCTGCCTGCCACTCTGTCTGCCTGTGCTCCCTCTCTCTCTCTCTCCCTCTCTCTCTGACAAATGAATACATTTAAAAAAATTTAAAAAAAAGAATTCCTAGAGGAGATGACAAGAAGTCTTGAAGATTAAGTTATATGTAAAAAGCGAGAGGTTGGTATATAGAGAAGAATGTCCTAAGCAGCCTTTCTTTTTCTTAAAATAATTTAAAATACTTAGCAGGAACCTAGGCCCTAGCTCCCAGGTCAGTCATATAGTTATTTCTGCATCATAAATTCTGCCTTTCTGCCCCCATGTCTAGAATCATCTGTTAATGTGTGTATTTATACGGGATCAGAAATACAGAAGTGGTAATTGGGGTCAGGTGGTGTAAGAGAACAAAACCGAGTTTTCAAAAGTGGGCTAGTTTGTTGGCTTCCAGTCAGGGAGCCGGGTCAGCCCCTGTAATCGACAATCCCAGCCTTTTGATATATTTTCATTGTGCAGCTTGACAAGGGAGGTCTCAATGTTATGAGGCCTTCGACCAGCATTCCTCTGCAAGCTAAGACAAGGTAAAAAGCTGGACTTGGCAGACTAGCTCTTGGTTCTTCAAAGCCATCTGAGACCTTATGTAGGATGACAAACCCGAGATCTGCTTTTCTATTGGAATGCAGGCCATCCTCCCACTCCTTTCCTGTTGGAAGTATATAGGATTAGCATGAGTGTGAGGCTGGGTGGATGCCCACTGTGCTGAGGAGCCAATGATTCTGGTCTGGGGTGAAGGCTGTGTCTCTAAATTCTGATACTAAGGGACAAAGTGGATCACCGTGGTACAAGCCCAGTGCTCAGGGGGCCATTACGTGGTCTAAGGCAATATTCTCCTGGGCACTAAGTCCCAGGGCAATTCCCTGAACTTCTCAGCCCTTGTGCAGCCCATTACAAAAGCACTTCTGAATTCCTGTAGGCCACACACTCCAGGCAGAGCCAGAGGTGCTGTCTCAGGCTTGCTACTGACTGAATTCAATGCCACTGTGGTTTCTGTTTCTCAGATGCTAGGAGCCCATTGGTAGACTCTCTTTGGTAGAACAATGAAGTACTCCTCTACCCAAGCCCCCTCCCTCTAGGGTAGTGTGGGAAGGGGAAAAAGGAGGGTGTAGAATTTTTTTTTAGCTTTTTATATAATATGAGTAGATTCCATTTAAAGAGCGGGGGAAAGCAAGAGTACTTGGTGCTGCTACCTTTAACTGGGCTGCCTCCCTTCTACCTTCCCTAAAGACGAAGGGAGAGGCTTTCCACTTCCTCTTATGTGTGTGGCTGGATCTTTGCTTAGATAAAACTCAATAACCAAGTCCTCCAGGTCTAGCATTTGTTATACAAAAGGAAGAGCTCTGAAATTTAGAAATCTCTTTTCTAATTCTGCAAAGCTAAGCTTTTTTCAAGACTATTGGCTTATTATATTTGACAGTAGGCAAATTCTTTGTTCAGTGGGTACTTATTGTCCTTCCTGGAGAAGTTCACATCATATCTCAGGATGAAGGTCAAAGGCAACTAGGGAGCATGATATACAGGAGAAGTAAATAACATTAGTTATTTATTTGCAAAATACTATCCTCATATCATTGGGAAAGACTGAGGCCCCCCAAATTAAAATGTATGCTAATTCAACTGACAAATGAAAAGAAGCCTAGATATGTAAGTTTTTAGATAAAGAACTACTGTATACCCAGGCTTAATAATCAGGTAATCTTTGTTTGGGGTCCATACTACAAGGTTATTCTGATAATATGGAGAAGAACCAAGTATCACAAAGCTTTAGAAATAGATTATCAGCAAGTAAGGAAAGGGCCCCTGTAAGTTGTGTGTAATTAATTACCTTGTTGCAGGAATGGAAGTTAGGCATTATGCTGGCAGGAGAGGATGTATACGCGAAGTTGTGTAAGTTCAGCTAGGTGTAAAAAAAAGTGCTATTTTAACCTCAAAAAGAGAAACAGCTTGATACATCATGTCCTTTTGACAGAAAAAGCGAGACTTCTTGGTTGTTAATAAAGGGCTTTTCTAAAATAAATGAAGAAACAACTATTTTGTTCAAATGCTTAATGATTTCTTCCAATATCTCCAACAATCAGGGAGTATTTGAATTTAATTAGAAGTCAAGGAGTCGGGTGCCTGGGTGGCTCAGCTGGTTAAACGACTGCCTTCAGTTCAGTTCATGGTCTTGGAGTTCCAGGGTCGAGTCCTGCATTGGGCTCCCTGCTCAGCAGAGAGTCTGCTTCTCCCTCTGGCCCTCCCCCTTCTCCTGTTCTCTATCTCATTCTCTCTTTCAAATAAATAAATAAAATCTTAAAAAAAAAAGTCAAGGAGTCAAATGCACACCGTATTTAGTCAGATGCTTGTTAGAACATTTGGAGGTCATAGGAAAATTGAATATAATAAAAAAAGGGAATGTTGCCATTCTGAAAACCAGTGATTTGTTCCCTTAACTGTAAGGATTTTGGAAATCAATGGTACTAAATTAATTATGAAGCCTTATGGATTGAAGAGTTCAGAACATACATTGATAGTGTTCTTGATGATCTTACTTCATGTTATAAGATTAATTAAAGAAAAATAAATACTGTGAGTATGAAAATGATTATAGATCTGATTTTTGCTCATGACTTCATCTAGAAGAGATGTAGGCAACGTAAAAGGCATACAGAGAATTTCTCACAAACATGACTATGTCTACTATTACTAGGCTTACTGTGTTCTGTGAAACACACATGTATTTCCTAGAGCAAACCTGAAAGACTCTTGTCTCTACCTTCACATTTCTTCAAACTGGGAGGAAGTTTGCCTCAGGGTCCTCTTTACTCCATTAAAAGTGGATGGATAGATTGACGGATGGATGGATGGATGGGTCTATTTGTTCATTTGTGTATTCATTCATTCATTCATTCATTCATTCAAGGGAGAGGAAACTTGCTCCTTTGCTCCTACTTCTGACAATGACTTTTTTGGTCTTTTTCTTAAAATTTTTCCTTTCTCTGAGCTTAGCCTGGGGAACTCCCTATACATCTGATCTCTACTGACACTATCCTCCCTGAAGGCAAGTGAATTAGAGCCCAACAGTTGCTAATGTGGGGAAGGGAAATGGGAAGAGAAGGTGGCTCACTATAGACTGAATGTGTCCCCCCAAATTTATATGTTAAAATCCTAATGCCCAATGTGATGATATTTGGAGATGAGGTTTTTGGAGGTGATTAAGGTCATGAGGGTAGAGCCCTTAGGAATGGGATTAGTGCCCTTATAAAAGAGACCCTACGGAACTCTGTTCCTCTTGCCATGTGAGGACACAGTGAGATAACAACTACCTATGAACCAAGAAGTAGATCCTCTCCAGACACTAAATCTTGATCTTGGATTTTTCAGCCTCTAGAACTACAAGAGGAGGCAAATGAAGGCATCAATATTCCAACAATATTCCATGCTATGGGAGACGGACTATTTATAGGGATGACAGGGAGGAGAAGGACCTTTTAAAAAAAGATACCACATAGGGATTGAAAAGGAAAGGGGGAGCAGTGCCTGGGTGGCAGGTTAAGGATCCGACTCTTGATTTCAGCTCAGGTCATGATCTCAGAGTCACAGAAATCGAGCCCGGCATCCAGCCCGACAGCCAGTGGGGAGTCTGGTAGAGATTCTCTCTCTTTCCGCCCTCCCTCCCCCGTTCATACTCTCTCTTTCTCAAGTAAATACATTAAAAAGGAAGAAAGAAAGAAGGAAAGAAAGAAAGGAAGGAAGGAAGGAAGGAAGGTAAAGAAAGAAGAAAAGGGAAGGGAGAAAATAAAAGGATACCACATACAATGATAACTGAAAAATGTCAAACGTTTCTCACCCCTCCCCCTTTCTGTTATGTCCTGGCCGGTCTGTCTCCTGTGGATTATGTAATTAGAGCTGCCATCATTTGTCATTTGTAGCACCACACTCTTCAGCGCACACGTACTCAACAGGATGTCAGATTAGGTCTACACATATTGCCAAAAAAAGGGGGAGAAGAAACACCTTAGGAAAACACAGTGACAAATGTCATGATTTGTGTGTGTGTGTGTGTGTTTCTTTTTGGTCAATAGAATTGTTTGGGTCTGCCACACTTTGGCATGAAAGCTTATTTTTGTGCCACAGGAGTCCGCTAAGGTGAGAATAATAATTTGTTTAAGCAGACATGGGAATGCATTGCCTTGGAAGCAAGGTGTCTTTCTATGTACCAGAGCATGCCATTAAAACAAAACGTGAACATTTACCAAAGAAGGAATGTATATGTTGGATTGATGAATTGAGATAGAAGCTCTTTCTGGTGTCTATTCCAAATCCTATGTGAAAGGGGGAGGAGCGTGAAGGAGGAAGGGAGAAGAGATGGAAAGAAGGAACTAACAGTCCTGCCATGGATAGAGGTTGATGAGAAGGAAGGACAGAGGTCAATGTCTGCATTGGACCAGTAGTCAGAGTGTTAGTCATCAAGCCACTGAGTTCCCTGCCAGAGCCAGTCAACACTGCTAATAGCACTGGCTGTAAGATCAAGACATGCTACAGTCCAAGCAGAAGGAGACAGATGCCTGAGATCTTCAAAAGACACAGAGATGCTGACGATCTCAAAATTTACTGACAAAGATTACAGATCTGAACAGAAAAGTCTCATGAAAGAATCCACATTAACGAGGCAACCCATTTATCATAAAGCTTATAAAGGGGAGATGGAGTCGGCCAGCAGGTTCTGTGGCAAGACCATGCAGCATTGAGCAGAATGATACCTGGATCAACCCCCTTTTATAGCTCCACTTGGGCATGGAAGCTAGATAGACCCTCCACCCTTTGCATCATAAAAGCTTCCCATTCTCATTAGTGTAAAATGTTTCTTTATTCATTTTTTCAATAAAACATTTTGAACATACAGAGAAGAGTGATATAAGGAATACCTCTTACCCATAATCCAGCTTTACCAAACTGCAACATGTATAACATTTTGATACAATATTCTTTTTTTTTTTTTAAAGATTTTATTTATTTATTTGACAGAGAGAGATCACAAGCAGGCAGAGAGGCAGACAGAGAGAGAGATTGGAAGCAGGCTCCCTGCTGAGCAGAGAGCCCGATGCGGGGCTCGATCCCAGGACCCGGGATCATGACCTGAGCCCAAGGCAGAGGCTTTAACCCGCTGAGCCACCCAGGCGCCCTTGATACAATATTCTTGAACTAAATCTTTACTGAAAGATTTCCAGACCCCTTTATAACCTAGCCACCCTGAATTTCATTCCCTTCTCTTCATTCCCAAAGTCTGTCATTCCCACACATATTTCCATAATATTACTGTCCATGTATGTCTTCATAAACAATATACAGTATGGTTTTTAGTGTGTTTAAACTATGTATTTTTGCTGGAAAAACCACCTTTATCTATGTATATATCATCCTTCAAACAAATTCTTCAAATCTTTGAGGATTCTTCCATTATTTTCTTTGCCCTTGGTTTTTATACTTATCCATGTTAATAATATATACATATAGTTGTAGTAATTTTTAAACAGTCCATTTGTAGTAAAACGTCGGACTTCATTTTTGAGGTCTCACTACTGTTAGTTTTCAAGCTCTATCCTTCTCCCCTACCCTTATGCCCACATTGAGGCAAGGGAATATGAAAGTCCAGTGCTCACTCATTTACCATTGGGAAATTCAAAGAATCGAAGCCCTCTTCATTGATATTTGGGTTGTTTCCAGGTTTATCACCATTATAAACAATATTGTGCCAAATTTCCACATGTAGAGATTTTCTTTTGGATTCATCAGGAATCTGTTTAGAATAAATTTCTAGACTCATCATGAACTATTTCACTGTCTCAGGGGACAATAATGGCCATTTGTCCTTAAATTTTTCAAATTAATAACTTGAAGCCCCATCACACTATTGGAAGGGAATCCAGTGTCTATATTTTGAGAACTTGCCCTCTTTTTTTTTCCCCCAAGTCTAAGAACCTGGAGATTTACTCAGTTCTGCTTTATACATGCTAGAAAATCCAATATGGTCAGTAGAACCTTTGTTATCATTAGCTGCATCAGAACATTCAAGACAGCCCCTGCCCATCTATCATTATGCTGTTCCCCGTGTGCCCACTCACTGTCCTTCTTTCAGGTCTTGGAACAAACTATGAGCCCTCCTGCCACAGAGCATCTGGTGTTGCTTCTGTTTAAGTTGTTCTTCTCCACCCCACCGACCTCTTTACATGGTTAACTCTTAGTTTATCTTCATGTATCCGTCCTCCCTTCTAAGGGAAGATTTTGCACTCATTCCCTGGCTTTCCTATGCTTGGACACAAAGAAGAGGCCCCGTGCTCTAGTCTCTTCCTTGATAGAGCCTTTCCATCAGCGGCACACAAACACATGCGGAGACTTACTAAACTACTAGGCACCCTGTGACTCAAGAGCTTGCCTTGTACAAAGCATTAGCATGGCAGGAGCACCCCCTCTAAGCACAAATATCACATCTGTTTAACTGACACCAACCAGGAACCAGGCAATGCTCCTGCACTTATCTTGCCCTCTGTTTCTGAAATGAAAGATTTCATTCATGCTACGAGGGTTTTGTGGGTTGTACTGTTTCTTACACTGGAGATGGAAACTGTGAGGAAACATGGGGAGAATCTGAACCATGAAAATGCCTAGGTAAAAGAAAAGTCAAATTAATTAACTTGTCAAATCCTTCCTCTCAAATGGCATGAATACAATACATTCTTACATAATGAAGTATCATTTCCCAGTCGTGCACAGCACTATTTCTTTTTGTTTTGTTTTTCTTTGTGTTATAATTTATGATTTAGAGGTACTCATGAGTTAGCATTATATATGCAAAAGTAGAAAATGGGGAGTGAAGAGCATTTTGCAGTGTTAGATCTTATTTTGCATAGATGTAGATCTAGATGTACAGAAAGCACAAGAAAATATAGGGTTTTTTAATGTTGGTAATTAGATGGACATTGAATATGAGAATTGCAAGTTTTTCATTTTTATGTTATTTAATGTGATTTAATAAATTTAAAATTAAATTTCAGCTTTATTTAAATGTCTTATTTAAGTATCTGATATTTAATCCTTTAAGAATACAGTTTAAATATTGATGGAATTTGATACCGGATTGGAAAGGATGATAAAAAGATTTTATAACTAGAGAGGCTGTGGTGCCATTCTCTGAGGCACCCCAGGAATCCCACTGACTTGAGAGGTGCTCAATAAGTAATGATCAGATGTTGAATAAAGCAAGATGAAGACCAACAAGTACCCTGTGGATTAAGCAATGTAGAGGTTAACAGTGAATTTGGAGGTGAATCTTTGGGTGGAGTGATAGGGGAGTTGAAGTGGAGTGTTTGAGAGGACAGCGTAGGTTATGAGGAAATGGAAAAAATGTCGTGAATGTAGATAACTCTTTAAGGAAGGCTGGCCATGATGGGGGAAAAAGGGAATATGGAGTCAACAGAGGGTTTGGTTTTGCTTAGCTGTTTTTTGTTTTCATTTTTAATAGGAAATGTCTAAAAGCTTGCAGAGAATGATCAAGCTGAGAGTGGGGGCTAAACCTTCCACAGACAGAAAGGAAAACCAATAGTGTGAACTCTTGAAAAAGCAGGAGTGGCGGAGATCTAAGTACAGAAAGAGACATTGGGCTTAGGTAGCTGGAGGGAAATGTCCTTAACCTCAACAGCTGAAGAAAAAATAAAAGAGACGCTGATACAGGTGGATGTCGATTTGAAAGTGAAGGAACACCCACCAGGTGGCTCAAAATTCTCTTAGTAAAGTAAGTGATGAGCTTATTTGCTAAGATAATACATAAAGAAAGGCAAGGCAGAGAAAGGCTGGATGTTTGAGGAAAGGGCGATCAGTTAAAACAGTTGCCACAAAAAGGGAAAAAAGGTGACTAGTACATTAGAACTCAATAGTACTGAGAGTCCATTTCAGATTGGTCATTATTAATTTATAGAAAAATATACCTGCTCTGGTGGTGAGAAAACTGTCCGAATGGGCAGTTAGGTTCTACCAGGATACCTGGAGTCCAGCAATGAGGAAACAACCGCCAGCGCTTCACAAGAGCAATATCAAACAAACCAAACAGGCCCAAGATGGCAGGCACCATGACAGGAAACCCCTGACCAAATCCCCACCCCAGGTAATGAATATTCTGTCCCCTTGTTGACAACCGTCCATAAGACAGAAACTCAGGCTGCAGGTGTGCAGCTCCTTGAGCTCTCATGCCCACATGTGTGCAAGCTCGCTCTCTCTCTTCTCTCGCTCTCCCCAGAGGTAGTCTGCTCTCATATCTCGAAAGGATACTTCCACTTTCAATAAACTTTCCTACTAGTGTTACTAATCCACCTGTACTAGACTTCATTCTTGTGACAAGACAGAGAAACTTCGGGGACTTCCTTGCATCTGGCTGGGTTGAGGGCTTAGGGACTCCCCAGTTCACCTGCCAATAAAAGGACCATTCAAAAAATTTGTGCTGCACAGCTACAGAAACAGAATGAATTAGAAAATCCCAGTTCTGCCTTTTATGCTGGGCACAAACAGAACACCTTTGTTTGCCTGCATTTCCCTGGAGACTTAATACATTTCCTGAGGCAAAAACGGTAACTCGTTCAATTTGAAAATGAATTTTAAATGCTCAAAATCCTCTTAAAGAATTTATTCACAGTACATTGATATAAATACATGTTCATTGTCATTGTGATAAATGATAAATTATGTTTGTATTTGACCATATGTTTATGTAGGTTTAAATTCACTGATGCTAACAATGTATATGGATTTGAAGCAACTAAATGATTTTGTTCTTGTCAATATAACCATTCCATAAATGTACATACTCCAATATATTCAAGTTAATTGGATTCGGAAAACTGACTTGTTAATGATTAAATTACTACCAAATCAATTTTTGACATTTAGCAAAATTTAGAGCTCTAGTGGACATAAAATCACAGGTAGAGCAAATTAAGAGAAACTACACATAGTATCATGCAAATGAGTCAAGGTGCTTGAAAATTGATACTCATTATTCATTTTTTGATAGGTGATAATCAGCAAAATTGCTATGCCACCTTTTACTTTTAAACATGATAATTTGACAATATTCAGCTCCATTTACAAAATAAAGGTAGAATAATGTAACATTTAGTTAATTGAGGTTTTTATTATGTTATTTGTACACTGTATTCTTTGCAGAAAACACATCCTCAAGTACATATTTTGATTATACATCAAATGAAAGATTAAAATATAACCATATTATAACGTCTTTCTTTTGTATAGTTAATTGTAAGATTTTGCATTTTAAAATTAGCCAATTTGAATTCTTCACAGATATAATGTTAAGAAGTTGATTATGTTTGTGTTTTTAGAAAAAGGAAATTGTATGTAACTATGCTTATTTTTCTTCAAGGAAATGTCTTTTTTAGGGGATTTATTTTCCAATGATGAAGATAATTAACAAATATTTGTTAACTAAATCAATTTAGGACTTTACATCTTCACTGAAAAGTTAGGTCACTAGAGTTTTATGAGACTCTCTGAATTCCTACTTCTTTGTGTTATAATTTTGGTGATTATAAGCACCATAGACTATAGAATATAGACTTTAGGAAATAGCCTAGGTAATTTAATCCAATGAAAATTTGGATTGAGCCATTAATTTGCTATGTTTATGGAGGACTTAAATACTTAATTTGTCATTAAGTATTTAATGATTAGATCTCACAAAGTAACCATGTGGAAGTTAATCATGGTGAAATTAAACTTTAGAAAACATGGCACCACAAGGGAAAAGGAGGAGGAGGTGGTGGTGACGTTATACAAAAATCCAGTCTGCTTCTCTGAGGTCTACTTATCAGATAGGCTGAGTCATTCTGAAAACAAAATGCAGAAAAACGTTCTAAAATTGCCATTCCTCTTGTGTTTCCAATGCAGCTTGTTGTGGTTATATAGACACATTTAAAAAAAATTTTTTTTAGATTTTATTTATTTATTTATTTGAGAGAGAGACAGAGTAGAGAGCATGAGAGGGGAGGTCAGAGGGAGAAGCAGGCTCCCCATGGAGCTGGGAGCCCGATGTGGGACTCGATCCCAGGACTCTGGGATCAGCCAAAGGCAGTTGCTTAACCAACTGAGCCACCCAGGCGCCCATATAGACACATTTTAAGAAAACACCCTAGAAATTGCTGTGACTTTAAAAGAATTACCTACCCTGCCAAAGATGTAGATTCCCAGGATCTGGGAAGTGGCATAGTGTTTGAGATCTCATTCATGAAATCAGGGCCAGAGCTGAAGGTTTAAGGAGGGATGGCATGGGTTAGGGCTCAAGTGAAAAGAAAGGTAACATCAGAAGTAAGAGTTAATAAACCCGGAGTTGTACCAGAAATGAATCCTCATCAGTCTAAGGCATCTGTGGGTCTACCCGTGATGGGAATATTCTAAGCTTGTGCCCAGTGGCTACCTCTTCACCATCAGTGGTAACACGCAATAGAGAGTGCCCATACTCCTATACCCAGGATAGGAAAATGTGCTTTGTTTTGTGATAGAAAGTATTTTTAAATCTATGCATGTTTTCCCCTCCAAATGTCCCAAAACACTTCATATTTTAGAAATGATTCTCTCTGTCTGAAATGCCTTTCTTTAATTCATATATTATGGTTTTTTTCTTGTAGATGGCTGGCTTTTCACTATGTCTTCATATGGTTTTCCCTCTGCATGTTTCTGTGTCCTACTCTTCTCTTCTTATAAGGGTACCAGTCATATTGGATTAGGATTCACTCTAATGACCTCATTTGATCTTAATTACCTCTTTGAAGACTCTGTCTCCAAACATAGTCACATTCTGAAGTGTCAGGGGTTAGCACTACAACACAGGATATGGTACAAAATTCACCCCATAATTTAGGAGTTCATTGATAAACCTTTTATCCAGTGAGTTGTAAATTTTATTATTTTGAACTCCACTCTGCTTTTCAGTGGGGTTCTACTTAGCCTCTTAGCCACTTCCCCTGAAAAGCTTAAAAATAGGGCAAATGTTTAGAGGGGAAAACCACTGAGATCTGGAGTTACTTTGTGCCTACCATCTCACCAGGATCTTGGCCCCTCTAATCCTAGCACCCTGACCTCCCAACGTTTGTCTCTGTCTCTCAACTTGTGAGACTGTGCTCTGCTGGTGTCTCCACTTCACCACTTTTTCACCACCACCACTTTTGTCTAGACTCAGTTTCTAAATCAGAGCCAAGATATGCAGATGTTCACAGGAAAAAAGTGACTCACCTTTCTGTTCTCCTTCCTCTAGGATCTTACTCTTTCAAATGTTGGTTGCCTCAGCAGTCCTGTGATGCTTTAAATATGCATATTTAAATAAATTTTATATATTTATATAATAAATTTTTGATACTATATTAATATATAGTATATTAATATATATTTATATAAATATATGTTTATGTTTATCTTCATATATATTTATAGATAGATAAATTCAGATTTTCTGGTGATTTCTGATAGATGTCTTATCTACTATGCTAGTTTATTCCAGCTTGAACCATTAGTCTTCCATGAATGAATCCATTTGATGCTGGAAGTTTGCCACCATTTAAAATATCAACTCTCAGTTAACCTAAAAACATCAGCTTCCCAGTGTACATCGGACATGAAACTATGATAATTTCCTTAACTGCCAAGTTAAATGTCAGTTCAATTGTATTGTTCTTAAGAGATTTAGTTGATAGACCATTATAGAACATATGAACATTTTATTATATTTAAAAGGAAATCAAAGGTTCCTGTGGGTTTTTTTCCCAATTAACTAATTTAGCTTTTAGTACATTACACTAAGAAAAAAAAAAGATTTTTTTTTTCATAAATAGTAAAATGTCTAAAATGCAATTAAACAATTTCTCTTAAGGGAGTCTGAGTGGCTCAGGGAGTTAAGCATCTGCCTTCGGCTCAGGTCATGATCTCTGGGTCTTGGGATTCAACCAGAATAGGGCTCCCTGCTTCTCCCTCTGCCCCTCCCCCCATTCCTCTCCCCGCTCTTGTTCTCTCTCTCAAATAAATAAATAAATAAATATCTTTAAAAACAATTTCTCTTAAATAATACCCATTGCTGTACATCCCATAAATTTTTACAGCAGAGTATTTACTACATCCAGCACATATTTTGTTATATTGTCAGCCCTTTTATCATTACACATGGAAACCAGTAAGATACAAAACTATGTATGTTATGATCAAAAGAGTTTTTGCAACTTGATGTTTAACATAATCTTTGTTCAGTAATAGAAAATACCAGTTTTGTTTACTTATTAGTAGAACTCACCAATTTTATTCCACTTGCCATTGCTGATACTGATTAATGACCATTATTAACACAATTGAATTTATACATGAAACTAATTTTCCATGAATCATTTAGGACCTTGACCAGTCATCTTGCATAATTCTAAGATTAACCAGCTATATTTATATTAGTAAGTTACCACACATGAATAGCATTGTTTTTCTCTTAGGGATGGCCTATTCTTAAAAAAAAAAAAAAAAAAAAAAAAAAAAAAAAGGCCTGTTCTATATTAGGGATACAAGTTGTTGTTTTTTTTCCTTTAAAAAGTGGTTTAAAATGGTTTTAATTGTACTCAAGTTCCTTCATTTGGTGTTGTTTCAAAGATGTGTAAGTTCGGTCTATCAACATTTCTAACCCAGGCACCTGATCTATGCATTGGAGATGTAAATACTATCCAATATTACTCACGTTACTCACAAGGTTGCATGAGTAAATACATTCATGGCACTTAGAATAGTGCTTGGTACACAGTAAGCACTCAATAAATGCCAGCTAATATCATTAAAAAAAAAGATTTTATATATTTATTCATGAGAGACAGAGAGAGAGGCAGAGGCAGAGGGATAGGTAGGCTTCCTGCAGAACAGTCCTGATGTGGGACTCGATCCCAGGACCCCAAGATCACGACCTGAGTTGAAGGCAGATGCTTAACTGACTGAACCACCCAGGCACACGTTAATATCATTTTTATACAGTGAAATTAAATTAAAATAGACTGAGACCATCCAGAAAGGTAAATTAATTCTTGAGTGGGCAGATTAGAATTTAGGAGCTGGATATAGCAGTGAGTCCCACCTATTTTGGTGATAATTTGACTAAATATTTGCATTCCATAATCACCTTACTGAGTTACTATATTTTCAGCAAACTTGTGTGTGTTCTCTATTTCTCTCCTTCCTTCTTACTGCTTGTGCTTCCTGTCATCTTCTCACCCTATTTCTCCACTTACTTCTTTTAACATGCTAACAATCTTAATTATGTCTTCTTTGTCTTAAAATTCAACCAACCTAACAAAAAAGGCATTCCCAGTATCATCTTAGACACTATCCTCAATTCTGTTTCACCACCACAATTCCTGAAAATGTTGCCTAAACTGACTGATTCCCCCTCCCTTTCCCTGCCTCCTCCCCTTTTCTCACACAGTTAACACAGACTAATGAGTTTATGGTAAAAAAACACAAAACTTTAAGCTAGAAAGGCAGGAAGTATGAAAAACAACAGAAGAGATAAGTGCATATTTCTGGAGCATCAGTTTCACTCAGTGGCAGGTAATTAACAGTGATAGGGCTCTGTCAAAACAAGCGCATATATTATGGAGTAGAATGTATGACTTGTGTGAAAATTTTAAGATGAATAAAAATTTAAAAAGTTGAATTTAAATTTCAATTTTGGTTTAAGTTTTCTCTCCAGCAACCTCCAGAGGCATGTAATGTCTGGATGAGATCTGGTCCTCTCAGTCCTGGGAGGTGCTATGATGCAAACTTGGATGTAAGGGATGAAACCCCAATCTCTCCACTGCAAAATTCAATGCAAAACTTTCTTCTAATCGTTTCATGCAATGACGATTTTAGCCTGAATTATTTATTTCTCAGAGAATTACAAAAAAATTGATTCAGTTATCTGTCCTGCAGTTTTAGTCATAATTGTTCTATAAAGAGTGACATCTCTACCTTAATTTCTGTCATTTAATAATACATCTAGCAGATCACCCTTATTTTTCTGCAGCTGTATATTTCACTGTGCTAATGTCCCATAATTTATTGAATGAGTTCTTTATTGAAGAACAATAGAATCATATCCATTTTTGTTTTGCTATTGTAAATAATGTCAGAGTAAATAACCTTGAGCATAAGTCATCAAATTTTTTTGCAAGTTGTATTTTTGGAAAGAGATTCCTAGAAATGATATTGCAGGGTCAAAGGATAAATGTGTGTTTTAGAAGACAAGAATTTGACCTTCTTATGCTTTATGACCTCTCTCCCATTATCCCAATGTTTATAATATCAGGAGAGTATCAATAATATTGATTGCTTAGTGAAATGACACGATTACAATTCCTTTCGTACTTTGTTCTACACTTGCTGAAATTGAAAATGCCTTTTAAATATTTTCAGTTGCATTATTTTCTACAAGGCCAAATTAATTAGGTGATCAACTATTTCTGTTTTATTTCCAGATCCTTCTGTCCTCACACTGGAATCTTTGCATAGCTCTTGTCCTAAAGTTTTCCCTTGACTTTTCCTGGAAAATCCCTTTGGATCTTTGCTATGTAGGTTATCTAGATCCTGAAACTTGTTTCTTGGTAGAGTATATCCTTCAGCATCCTGAGAAAGGATTCATGTAAGATAAAATTTTTGAGGACTCATATGTCTGAAAGTGTCTTTATTCTACTCTCATACTTTATTGCTCATCACACTGGTTATAAAACATGAGTAAGAAGTCAATCTCCCTTAGAATTTTGAAGGGTTTGCTTTAATTCCTTTTTCTTCCAAGTATTATTTTTGAGATATATGATGCTATTCTAGTGCTTGTGCCTACATTTGCTCGGAAGGTCATGGCCAGACCAAATGTTGGCTTAATGAGGAAGTGTAGGATTATGTCATAACAAGACTTCCATCATGTGTTATTGGTTATTAATTCTGGGCCCTTTAGTGTTTATGTGACCCTATTCTAGCCCAATGTTGCAACGTCAGTGAGCCTACACTTCTGAGCTCTTCTCACCTGGTTCTCCTCCCTCTCATGGGCTGCCCTGCCCACAAAATTTTGTGTCTTTCTGAGCTAGGTGAGCCATATTTGTTTATTTGTATCCTTGTCTTGTATCTATCTTTGCATTGTTTGTTTATTGGTTAGTTGAAGAAATAAAGCGAGGGTGACTTTAAATCATTAGTCATCATTCTTGCCAATATCTGACACTGTACCGATTCTCTGTGATCTTGCTTTTATGAACTTCTCTTCTTCCCAGCATTTTAAAATTAAAAGTATTTTATTTTACTTTTTTTTAAACAGTATGATTCCTTGTTACATAAGTTTTAAAACAAAACTTAAGCAAAGCATTTTTTTTAAGCAAAGCATTTTTAAGAGAATCATACGTTAGGTGGGAAATTATAAGCAAAAGAAAGGAAATAACATAAGATCAGGACTGTTATCACCACTGGGGGTGGGGAGGTGCTATAGAGCCACAAAATACTTTATTTTAAAGGTACCCCCATCTCCACCCCCAACCATCTGGTCAACCATTTTTGACTTGGAAGCTCAGATTGTTTAGTTTAGAAAAAGTTTTATAGTCTTGAATTACTTCTTTTATAATTTCTGCTCTTCCAATTTCTCTGTTCTCGCTGGAACTCCTCTTAGCCAAATGTTAGTCTTCCTGGATGAATTCTCCAATTTAATTTTTTCGCATGTATTGTCCACAGATTTTTTTTTTTTTATTCTAGAGTCTCAGAGATTTCATTGGCTATTTTCCAAACCTTCTATTGAATTTTTCTGTTTGGGTATCATTTTTTTCATTACCCAATACACTGTTGTTCCCAAAATGTTCCTTGAATTCCTTTATTTCTCATATGCAACAACATATTCTTCGTTGAAGTAATTAGAGGAATTTTTAAAACACTTTCTTCTGTTGTTGTCTGCTTTTGTTTCTGTTTCCTATGAATGCCTTTCTTTGTTCTCTGTCTTTCATATTATAGACATTCCTTAATTATTTGGTTTTCTTAATTATCCATCAAATTTAAGAGTAAGGCATCAAAAAGCTGATTAGAAGCTATGTATTCATGGATGTGTCTTGGCTGGTAAGCTTTCAGCTGTGGGATTGTATAGAGACAAAGTCTTTTATTCGGGAATTCACAAACATCAGTATCTGTAAGCTTTTTATCTGGAACTGATCAGTTTCTTTAGAATACTCCCATCTTTTGCCTGACAAGTATTCTATTCTATCCATTTCTGCCTGTACTCTGGGAACTGAATATAACAAAAAGGCATGAGGTTCTCAAAATTTCATGTGCAGATTCTTACTCTTTCCAGTTATCAGTGCAGCACCTCATCCCTATAATTTGGGTCTCTGGTATTTCTGAATCTAGAGATTTTCTGGTTTACCTTCTCTAAATAATACTTCTCTGGCTTCATCTGAAGGTAGAGAGTGGCTTCATCATCTGGTAGTTTAATGTGCTTGGGGGTAAAGAAGTGGTATCTTTGTCGTCTAACACCTTTTAGGCAGACTTTCAAACAATCCCACTCTTTACAGCCACTCACTCACCTTACCCTGCTTCCATGATATTTGGTGTCTCCTAATTCTTGAGATTTTCTAGATTTCTGTGGGTACAAATTAGCATATCTTTCTTTGGTATTCCTCTCAAAAATCTTTTAGATGATAGTAATTCCTCCTTTGCTTGAAAACAGATTCTACTCAAAGAGTTCATTTCAGTTTGACCAATTAATCTCTAATTAATTGGTTTAACTCTCTAGTCTAATATTGATTCTTGTTCTATTCTCTATTCTCTTTATTCCTGTGTATTTATACATTTTGAATGAGAATTTGGGGGCTGGAGAAGAGATAAATGCATATGCTTTTCACCATGTTAAACTATAAATCCATCTTCATATTATTTAATAGTACTTCTCACCTTAATTTTATGTGTGTAGGTAAAAATAAAAAGGACAGATCACAAAGGAAAAATGTTGTGGTGATAGTTTTCTTAATGGAGTGGTATTTGAGCTGAGATCTGATAAATAAGTAGAAGTTAAATCAATTGAAAGTAAAGCAATGGACATGGTAGAAAGCAACACTGGTCAGGGAGAAGCATATGCAGAGAATCCACAAAGGAGGAGGGAGAATGGTGTATTGGAGAACCCAAATAAAGGCTTCACTCAAACAGCAAGGACAGTCCACTTTTGAGAACAGGTTGAAGAACTAGACAGGGGTCAAATCATGAAATTTAGAATCAAATTATTTAGATAATGTGGTCTTCATTCTGATGGCCTTTGGAAGGCTTAAGCAAGGAAGTCACATGATGAGATTTGCTTTACAAAATCTTCCCAGTTGCAGAGTGGGGGATGAATTGGAAGGAGACAAAAAAACTGATGTAGGGCAATAATGTATTCTAATGATAGTCCATATGGAAGAAAATGGTAATGTGCATCTGCATATTGTGGGACAACATGAGGAGAACCGGATAAATTTTAGAGATTTTTAACAGTAAAGCTGGAATATTGGAATTGGTTAGTTTAGTGTGGCATGTAGTGAGAGGAAGCAGTCAGATGATCCCCAGGTTTCAGATTTGCATAACTATATGGCCAAGTTCGGGGGGTGGGTGGGGAGGAAACCAGGTTTGGGAGGAGAGATCATAAACGTTTTTGTCTGGTGCATGAGATATCAATTAGGCAAATGATACATGGCTGGGAACTCTGAAGCGAGCTCTAGGTTAGAGAAACAAATTCACAAGCTTTGTGGATGATAATAAAAGTCACGAGTCTGAACTGGATCACAACTGAAGAGAGGAGAGAGTGAAGGGAGAAAATGCCTATGCTCTTCAAGAGAAAGACTCACAGGTACAAAACTTGTAATTTGATAAAGTTTAGCTCTGGATAAGTGTCCAGCTTATAAACGTCCAGCCCCTATTTTAGAGCCGGGCATATAGTAAAAACATATGTGACTGAGTCGAACAATAAAAAAAAGACAATGATTAATTATAAAGCTCTTTAAATTCATCACTCTCACTTGATTTGCAAAGAATTATCTTCATCAACCTTCTTTTCCTATCCAGATCTTATCCACAACTCATGCTCATCAAATAGTACAATTGTTATAAAATCTCCTGATACATCATTTCCAAGAAGTGGTTATTTCCTCCTTGAAACCACAGTACTTTGTTGGTATCTCTGTCATGATACCTGTATTTTTAGTAATTTATATATAGATCTTACCTCTCCTTCTATTTCATCAGTTTCTTGAGGACAAGAGCTAAGTCTTTTTCAACTTTGTATTCTATACATCCATCTAGCTTAATGGCTGACATGTAGTAGATGGCCAATAACTATTTATTTAATAAATGCAGGAATGCATCATTATGCTCAGACATAAGTTGCTCTAACAACTCAGTTGCGAAATCCCAGGTCTCAGGATAATAGCCTTGTCATATCCTGGGAGCAGTGAAGCACAAACTTTTTTTTTCTTTTCTTTTCAGCGTAACAGAATTCATAGTTTTTGCACCACACCCAGTGCTCCATGCAATGTCTGCCCTCCAATGCAATACCCACCACCTGACCCCCCCCACCCCCCCCCCCCCCCGCCCCTTCAAAACCCTCAGGTTGTTTTTCAGAGTCCATAGTCAACAAACTTTTGAGAAAGCTCACAATCTTTTGGATTTCTGTGGTCTTATAGGCTATCATGTTTTTTACCTAGAAGAAGGTAGGTACTTGTATTTCAAAATGGATTTATCCCTAAATGAATACACCATATGCCAAATAGAAATGTTTATTTTCTTGAAATTATGTTCTTTTTTTTTTTTAAGATTTTATTTATTTATTTGTCAGAGAGCGAGAAGCGAGCACAGGCAGACAGAGTGGCAGGCAGAGTCAGAGGGAGAAGTAGGCTCCCTGCCGAGCAAGGAGCCCGATGTGGGACTCGATCCCAGGACGCTGGGATCATGACCTGAGCCGAAGGCAGCTGCTTAACCAACTGAGCCACCCAGGCGTCCCGAAATTATTTTCTTTAAAGTTAAAAATTTTTCTATAGATTTTTAATTTATCAGCAACACTAGAAGGAAGAGACATTTAGGGTTTTTTTTTTTTTTAATTTTTTAAAATTTATTTATTTGTCAGAGAGAGAGGGAGAGAGAGAGAGCGAGCACAGGCAGACAGAGTGGCAGGCAGAGGCAGAGGGAGAAGCAGGCTCCCTGCCGAGCAAGGAGCCTGATGTGGGACTCGATCCCAGGATGCTGGGATCATGACCTGAGCCGAAGGCAGCCGCTTAATCAACTGAGCCACCCAGGCGTCCCCACATTTAGGGTTTTTATTCATATTCGTGTGTGATATACATGTGTATGTATATATATATATACACACACATATTATTTTTAAAGATATCCAGAGATAAAAGTTCATAGTTTTCTGCAGGAGACTGTGTAACACTAACCATCTTTATGATTAGTAAGTTCTTTATGTTAAACTAATGTTTTCAATGAACTTTTTGTTCAGATGCAGGATGAATAATTAAAAACTGCTTGTCAGCAGTTTTCTTATTTCCTTATTTCTACTTTTCATTTATTTGAAGACAGTTATTTTTGTCCCTAGTTAACTTAATGTGGATATTACATAGTTTCAATTTTTTTCATTATGTGCACCTTATTTTCCATCTTATTATTTAATAAGTCCACTGTTGGCTATTTCCAGTCTTTATATATCCTTCTTAATTTGTTTTAGGAAGACTTTATTATAGTACATTAAATAATTATCCAGCACCAATATTATCTTATAATTTTCTAGGAATATTTAATAATTAACATAATTTATAAATTTCAAAGGTCAATTTTTCTTTGCTAAAATGATTTTCCATTTTTTAGTTGCTCCATTCCTAAATCAAAGTATTAGAGAGAAGAGAATAGCATTTATTTTGTAAAAAAATTTTTGAGTTAAAAAATGCCTTTAAAAACCAATCCATAATGAAGGTTAATTAAAACTGTATATTTTTCCCTTAGCTATCAACAACTGGTTTTGGCATAGATTATTGGATTTATAATTAGATGTAATTTGACTTAATTAGTTGGCTATAGCTCTTAATTATGGTATACCTTTTCCCATTATGGCCACTGTAACAGCAGCTTAGAATAAACATTGATGATCCCCCTTGCCAGTGGGACTAGCTCTATCCCTTGGGTTATTTGTGTGATAATGAGAATGAGATTTCAGGAGTGTGACAGACGGTCTAGGCATGAAATACTGTTTTGGCACAGCTCCCTTCACTGCCTTTCAAATGGCAGCTTATTCCACCAAAAAAAAAAAAAAGTTTCATGTGGATTGTTATCATTTTGGTGAGGTTTTCTATTGGGAAGAGTCAAAGGGAGACTTAGACAAATATTACAAAGAACAAAACAAAACAAAACAAAACAAACAAAACAAAACTGGGAAAGTCAATGTTGTCAGAAATGTCCTGAGATCTAAAATATTAACATGAGTTAACTAAATGTGCTTTGCTGAATAAAATAAGTCACATGTATGCCCTGAATCCCTTTGTTTAAGAATTCCATGATGCTATTTCAGCTTCACCCCCAAAATCTATTCTTAAAAGGGATACTAGGAAAGAATGTGGTACCTCAGGAAGCTAAAACACAGCAAATTTGTATGTTTCCTGTGAATAATGCTGAAGTGATAGTAATCGTCAAAGAAAACATTTTCAAAGGAGTTAGAGAAGGTCCTTAGCTGTTGAATACTCACTCATGTTAGATATGGAAGCACAGATCTGAGTAGCCACAGAAATAGTTTGGTGTTGAAAATAAAAGATAGCACACAGATGATATGGTAATTTGGTAGCACTTCTCTTATTTGCAGACCAAATCATTCTTAGTCCATTTCATAATAGCCAATTACAAGTTACTCAAGGGACATGGATCATGCAAATCAGCTCATATTTCACTGAGTGGCTGTTTCTCGTGTGTTTTGAGCTATTATCTTCATTACAGTGCAGCACATGAATCCAACTCATCTGTACTGTAATTGCTATAAATCAAGCATTCGTTTGCCATTATTTATTGCCTACTATAAAGAGTTTTAATAATATTTAGAGGGCACTGCAATAAAAGCAATCATTTATTGTGTCTGCTTACAGGGTCACTCAAGGTTTTCAACAAAAGCCAATGTCATTTCCTAATCTTTTAATATTCATAAGGTAACATCACTTGCAAATGGTACATTATGATTTATAAACATTTCCTGGCCGGCAACATAAAAGCATCATTATAATTCCTTCCCAGGAAAAACAGTCAGATTCTGTGAGGCAAATAGCAACATAGGGTACCAGAGTCCTGTGTTCTTACCTGGATCTTGTTTTTCTTTGTCCCCTGCTCTTGATCATACCACTTAAACTCAGGCTAACTATAATTACAGAAGGCTTGACAGACTCCTGTAAGGGAAGATCTGTGTTCGTATTTAAACAGGAGGTTCTGATTTTCCTCTCTCATCTCAGTCATAACAGAAGTGTTATGGTGTGGTAAACAGCTCTGAAGAAGAAACCACAGACCTGGACTCAAGTTCTCTTTACATCAATTACTATATGTGTGACCTTGGACAAATGAGTTAATCTATATAAAACCTGTCTTCTTTCATGTAAAATGGAAATAATACTTGGTCTACCTATTCCAAGGATCTCTGCAAGGATGATATGAAAGCCACTTGTAAAGTATAAACCAATCCAATTATTAGGTGTAAGCACAACCTTCTTGTGATAAAGGTAGAGATAATTTTCCTACACAACACCCTTTGTAAAATTATAAAGGACTGAGGAAATATATCACTTTATACTTATCTAGAAAAACCATGGAGTTTCAGTTCTCAGGTACTTATATTGACTACACATACCAGTGTTGAATTTTGTCTACCACACCCCCCAGACTTTGCTTGGGCATCTCTAATGATGAGCAACACATTGCTCTTACCAAGAATGTACTAAATCTGACAGTTCTCCCTAATCCAGTGCTACAATCCATTTTGGGGGGTACAGACACAAGCCTCGTGTCTCTCTTCTTTATCAGTCTCTCTTATATTTGAAGACAAGCACATGTCCTTCCCAAGTCTTATCTTTTTTATATAAAATATCTCAAATTCTTATTTATTTATTTATTTTTTTAAATAAAGATTTTATTTATTTATTTGTCAGAGAGAGAGAGAGCGAGCGAGAGAGCGAGCACAGGCAGACAGAGTGGCAGGCAGAGGGAGAAGCAGGCTCCCTGCTGAGCAAGGAGCCCAATGTGGGACTCGATCCCAGGATGCTGGGATCATGACCTGAGCCGAAGGCAGCTGCTTAACCAACTGAGCCACCCAGGTGTCCCGAAATATCTCAAATTCTTGCAGGAATTTTTTATGAAACTTGATTTCAAGTTACTGGCATATCTGGGTCAATGTATTCTGAAAAATAACTTGATCTGATTAAACTTAATTCTACTCCATTAAAAAATACTGAATATTTACTATGTGCCAGAGATGAGCTTGATTTCAGAGATACAAAGCTTAACAAAGGTATAGTGAGTGCTCTCAAGTGGTTCCTACTCTACCCCAGCCAACCTTCGTATTTATGGTTATCTATAGTTCAACATCGTCAACTAAAATATACTGAACATATAGTCTATATGCAAAGCTCTTTGGCATGGCCTGGGAATTCAGCAGGTGAATTCTGCCTTTGCCAAGCTTTCATTTTTGTGGGGGAGTAAAGACAGGTAAAGGTCATTTGTAAACAAGTTTATTAGGTGAGGGAGGAAAGAATGTTTTAGAAAGAAAGAAGAGTGTCATGTCTTTGAATGCACGGACCATTTCTGTCTTGTTCCTTGTAATCCCTAGTACCTAGTAAGTGCCTAGTACATAGTATGCATTCTGTAAATATCTTGAATAATGAAAGCAAACAGGCAGGAAGAAATTCTTAAGGCATGTGGCATAAGATGGAAAGGATGTAAGAAGGGACCTCCAGCAGATGCCATGAGAGCTGCCCACATCCTTTTAGGTCTTAGGCACATAGTACTGAAGCTACTTTGCCTGTCCCTGAAACAGACCCAAAGTGCTGGGAAATTTACTGCCCCCCCCCCCCCACCTTCAGCAGCTTCCAACCAAACACTAGTGAGAGATGGAACATAATAATACCTGTCCCTTCAGTGGGACAATTCTGCAGCACAGGTTTTATCACGATGTTAGAGTTTTCTTCAGTGGACTAAGATTTAGTTACCTTCAGTGGTAACCACCTTGACAAGACACGCCTTATTGGCTGACTTCTCCTCTGCATCTCATTTCCCCACTTCTCTGCCAGTGCTTCCTTCATGGTGCTCAAATCCTTATTCCCGTGTCTGCTTCTGGTGAACCCATCCTGAGACAGGGCCACGTAATGCGAGTCTTATAAACCATATTAACGAGTCTAACATTTGTCAAATACAATTTAAGGTGCTGTATTAGCAGTATAATTAAAGTATTAAAAAGATTTTGTTCATGCCATTTTCAGGACTCTTACTTAATCTAGGATGAACTCTGCGTAGAACCTCACTTCCTTTCTCCATAATAAAAACAGGAAAGTATCTTCCTCTGGATAGGACCTGCATTCCTAACTAGAAATTGGTCTTCACATAAAACTAGAAGGTGGTTTGGGAATAAAGAAAAGATATGGGTGATACCCTGACTTTTCAGAGAGTTCTCCCGACTTCATGGCTTGGATATACCGAGCAGTCTAGAGGCACTTAGAGCTCGTCTTGAGTCTCCTGAAGAGCCTCATGCACATTAACTGAGACTGATGCACTGGCCACAGTAACATGCAGGTTACTCTGGACACTGATGTTCAGAAGGAGGATGGGTCTGAACACCAATACAGTGACTACTATAACCACACACTCTAAATATAACTGATTGCTTCAGATCTTCCTAACAGGAAGTGGTCACAATCACAACTCCTAACATACCAACTCTCTCAGACAGATACACTGTTTCAGAGCTTCCATCCTGAGGGCAAACAGACCACTATGGACTGTGCATCACCTAGTCTTACCAACTAGTTCTAGTACCTCAAGCAACCCAGGTAGGTTAGGATGAGATCATTTGCAAGGAAGGCCCAAGGTAGTATCTTCTACCTGACCATATAATGTACTTACTTCTATCTGATAAAACACTGACTCCCTAAGGATCCACAGAATATTATTTCCAAGTTATAACTCAAGCCACTGAATGTACCAACACCTAATGGTTATGTGATATCAGCAACTCTTGATTTATAATTAACATTAATGACCAAGACCTTTTGATTATGACTGCTAATGAGAATGCTATGTTTCTTAGTATTTCTTTACCTATTCTTTCTAAAATTTCAGCATGAAGGTGTAACATTTAAAAATTCTATTTTTAACATTATTAAACATAAATATACATATCAGAATTCTAATTACTTTTGAGACTTTCACAAAGACAGACTTTTAGACAAAAGTGGTTTTTATTTTCTAATATCTGTATAAATGTATTGTGTTGTGTTGTGGTCAGCTACAAATTGATCTCTCAGGAGTATGATAATTAGATTCTTCCCTTCCTTCCTCCTTTCCTTCCTTTCTCCTTTCCTTCCTTCTATATGGAACACTTCACAAATTTGCGTGTTATCCTTGTGCAGGGGGCCATGCTAATCTCTGCATCGTTTCAATTTTAGTATACAAGATGCTCAAGTGAACAATGATCACTGGATTTAAGTGCTATACATAAGAACACTTTTCCTCAGCTTAAAATGAAAATTGAAATACATGAATAAATACCTAAATGTTCTAGGTGATAGGAAAAAGTTATGCAACATTGGGTATAGCCATGAGAGAGAATTTTCACCAAAAAATATGACAAATATTTACAGTTTGGTAACATACAGCCCTACCCTACATACCCTAGAGAGACCGAGTGCAACACAGTTTTTATAGCTCTATACTGACCCACTAAATCCACATTTGTAAATACATACTAAAAGTTATAAAGAGACATGCAATGATTTGGCTATAAGAATATACATATATAACCTTCCTGCTTATAGTATCAAAAAGTGGGGAAAAACCTAAATATTTAGTTATATAGATTGGTAAAATTAATGTTGGGAGTATCTATCAACATTCTTTTCAGCCCTTAAGAATATTATAGATGAGTATTTATTGACATTAGAAAATAATTTATTGTTCATTTCTTAAGAACAGGTTATAAGAAAGAATATAAAGTAAGTTTAAAAGTTTATAAAATAAAAATACATGTATCTATATACATAAGATGTAATTCTAAGGCTAAACACTGAAAGAGTAACGTGGTTTATCTTTGAGTGGTGGGTTCTATGGGTTGTTTTTAAAATTTTTGTCTTGACTTTTCTTTATTTTCCCTTTTTTAATGCTAATGAAGGTCACAATAGAAGAATAGCTAGGGTGCAGATTACAAAGGGCCTTTAATGCTCTATGAAGGACCTAAAATTTTACTCTGGATGTAACAAAAATATTCTAGGTTTTTAAAGAAGGGAAGCAAAATGATCAGATGAATAGCTGGGAAGCAATCCAACAGTTGGTATCAAAGTTTCTCTAACCTGAGAAACTGTTTTTGGTTTTGTATAAATAAAGATTTAAATAAGCATTTCAAAATGACAGATAAAGTCCTGAAAAAGGTAAGTAAACAAGATAGAAGCAAAACTACTCCACATAAGAAATGATCAGGAATACAAGGGTGAGGGATATCAGAGAAGACAGGAGGCAGAGAAAACAAGAAATGTTAGAGAATATGGCAGGACGCCAGAATTGCATAAAATCATGTCCAGTGAGAAGTTGCCAGTGGTGGGGAGGCTGAAGTAATTTTTAGCACAGAAATACCAAACGGTGCATTCTTAGTTGGTTCCAGGCCTGTGATATAAACCTGCTCCATCACCTACACCTTCAGTAGAGTCCAAGTTCAAACAGGTCAGGATGGAGGTGTTTAGGAAACCAAGTGTTGGAGCCATATAGGCCAGTGGGTGTTATTCAGAGAGACCTGAATCAATGCTCCATCTTTCAATTTCTATGGGAACATGGGAAAATGTCTTAATGAGATGCTGTTTTCTGAGTTAACATTTCATAACTGCTCTACAAAAATGCCAGCAATTATTATTTATTGACTGCTAACCATGTGCCAAGAAGTGTTCTAAGGGGTATTACAGGCATTTCTTCACTTAATCTTCAAGATAACCCCGTAAAGGTATAATCTATTTTATTTATACCCTCAATGTGCCTCAGGTGAGAAAATGAAGGCACACTGGAGTTAAATGACTTCTTTGAGGTCAGGGAGCTTGACAGTGAAGAAGCTGGGATGTAAACCAGTTATTCTAGTTCCAGAGTGTGTACTTTCATACACCCATGTTCTACTGCTCCTTGGAGGCTGGTCACAAGGTAGGGAGAACTAAGTAAGATGACATATGCTAAGGCCAAGCATGGTGACTGCCACAGATAAAGATGCTTAGCAAATTTTAATTATATTCCTTTTCACTTGAATCCACTCTGTATTTATAAAACTTGCTCACAAAGAAGTCAAAGGATTTCTGTCAAATGTCTTTAAGCTTATAAAGCTATTTTTTTTCTATTTTCTTGACCAAGAAATAAAAGTATTCAATGAAACGAAGAAAAAGGAGATTAGATACATCTTATTTTCCCCCAATAAACTCTACTTTCTTTTTTGTTCTGTTCTAGGATTTTATTTAAAGTGGAGGCCATAGAGTTTTAATTCATATATATCTCTGTAGCCCATTGAGTTTTAATTCGTGTATTTCTCTCTAGCCCACTAAGTTCTAATTCATATATTTATCGAAGTAGAGTAATATACCTACTTCATTTGCTCCCCATGGCAAGATCAGTAAGACAGACATTTTTCACTTCCTTTCTGTAAATGGGGAAACTGAGACTCAGAGAAGTAAATGCCTTCATCAAGACCATGTGTGTGCCTGCCTTCAGCTCAGGTCATGATCCCAGAGTCCTGATCCCAGGGGCCTGGGATCCAGTACTGCATTGGGCTCCCTGCTTAGTGGTAAGCCTGCTTCTCCCTCTGCCTCCTACTCCGCCTGCTTGTGTGCACTGTCTCTCCCTCCCTCAAATAAAATCTTTGAAAAAAATTTAAAAATAAAATATTTTTGACTGTTTTTATCCAGTTACTGGGTGTCCAGTTATTGATGACATTACTTCCATTCATTAGGGTAAATAATTCAGAAAGACTACATTTAGAATTTCCCACATAAAATAATAACTATAGATAAAATAACTGAACCTTAAAGTAGAAAGAAAACCAAAGCCGTAGAAATAAAAAAAATCAGAGGCCTAGACAATCTATTAAATTTAATGATAGCAATTTTCTTTTCCTAACCACTAACAGTTCTGTTGAGCTGAAATCTGAAAATATTTAGAATTCTTACTTAAATACATTAAAAACCATGAACAAATCTCTGTAGCAAATAGACTTTCCATGTCTGCATAGTCACTTAATAGCTGACGAATAGTTTATATTAGGGCCTATCTTAATTGGTACTTGAACTTTTTGCCTTAAGTTGATTTGGATTCTGTCATCCTTCCTGTCTTATCAACTGAAATGTCCAACTCCCTTAAAGCTTACTAGACCTTGCACATGCTTTATGTGTTTATATTACAGCCTTTTGGATATTTCCCACCTTGTTCTTAATCAAGGCATCAACTGTGTGATTTGTTAAAATAAACTAGCTCTGAAATCTGCATGTACCAAGATATTTAGTTTATTCAGTCTATTTCATAAAACCCAATGCACACATTCCACAGCCTGACAAATAAAGAGAGTATGGTACTTACATATATAATCATTCTATTATGGCAGATGTCAGAGAGTGGTCTTTGATCAGCCCTTAAAATTAAACATTCATTTTACCCAGGTTGCAATAGAAGTACGGTGCCTTATTCCTTTGCCTACCCAAGCATCTCCAGCTGGGACGTTGTTTAGATGTACGTACTAGGATTCTATAGAGTACAGAGACACTAAACTACCTCCAGGATTGTTATCCTCCACTTCTCACTTCAGCTAGACCACCACTGCTTCCTAGATCAGAGCAGTCTGTCCTGCTTTCCATTCCTTTCTCTTGTCCGGCTCAGGGACATCTTCTGATTTTTCCTTCCTGGGGAGGCATCTGGCAATGCATCCATTATCTCTTCCAACATATGTACCTGCTGTGTGTGCTCAGCTAATTTAGGCTTAGCCAACAGCTCACAAGGCACTTGGCCCCCAACTTACAGCTGGGTAATGTGGTGATGTATCAGGATGAGTAAGTGAGAAGCACATGCTAGAATTATTAAAGACTGGGTACAACAGTAGGCATGACATTAAGCTGGATGCCAGAGAAACTTTAGACTCCTGGGCTGTAACTTTAGGAATCACCCTGTCCCTCAGAACTGGCCACTGCAGCCAATTCGCCTCAGCCCAGAAAATAAGCAAAGTGTTGTTGGTATTTTTTCTTTGACTGTGTGCAGAAGGAAAATGCTCAGTTGATTGGATGACTCTACTCAGTTAAAACATTTTCAATCTGTGAAATGGCATTCTGTTTTAAGTCATTAAAAAAGCTATCACTGCAGGGCTCCTGGGTGGCGCAGTGGATTAAGCCTCTGCCTTCAGCTCAGGTCATGATCCCAGGGTCCTGGGATCGAGCCCCGCATCGGGCTCTCTGCTCATCAGGGAGCCTGCTTCTCCCCCCTCTCTCTCAGCCTGCCTCTCTGCCTACTTGTGATCTCTGTCTCAAATAAATAAATAAAATCTTAAAAAAAAAGCCATCACTGGAAAATGGATACAATTACATATATATGTATGGTATACACACACACACACACACATATTTCTCTATATTATGTACTTGAATAAAAATAAAAACTGAAGAATTCTCATAAGATATATATTTTTTTAAAAAGAGTTTTTATCTAGAGAGAGAGAGAGATAGTGTGAGAGCACAAACAGCGGGGAGAGGGAGAAGGAGACTCCCCACTGAGCAGGGAGCCTGACATGGAGGTCAATCCTGCGACCCTGGGATCGCGACCTGAGCAGACACTTAACAAAATGTGCCACCTAGGTGCCCTGAGGATTCTTCAGTTTTAAAAATGGTTTAATTTTTCTGGTTATGGAAACTCTAATGTTCAAAAAATTACATTAAAATCATAAAGATCTAGGCATTCTCTCTCTTCAGGTACAGCAACAAAAAAGCTTTGATATACTCTGTTTTTCAAATGCTCAAAACAATAACAACACATCTCATTTAATACTCAAGTAGAGTCATGTACTTTCCCAAAATAGGCCCTTTCATGCTTTATATATTTGTATATATTTTCCAATTAGTAAATTAGAAATAATAAAAATAACTAAAATGGGTTATGAAATGATCCCAGTCTATGAAGTAGAAATATATTTGAATGAGTTAAATAATCCAGTGAAACCTGTAGTGAGTCTCCTGTGTGAAGAAGCGTATTTATTTTTCACAAGACTGTTTTATATTCTGTACTCACTAACATTTATAATACATGACTTCCCCATGCAACAATAATTTAATGATACCTTATTCTTTCCTTGAAAAACAAAAGAAATATTATCAGGCAGTATTACAATAAGCTAAACCAATTACCTTCTAAAACGATTTTAATGCAGGCAAAATACAAGAGTCATCATTTTAGCATAGTGAGATTTATTAAGACTGCAATTCAAAGCAGTCCACCATGCTTCTGATATGCTACATCGCTTCCCATTGAGTTTCAATTAATATTTTGAAAGTTTGTATTTTATACCGCAAAATTTCAAAATGTCATCTCCTAGCAGATTTCGTGTAAAGAAACGAATAATATCTTATAGGCCACTTGGTTGCAGCTGTCATATACACACATTCAAATTCAAGGCGCACACTGCAAATGCTACCGCAAATGCTGGCAGGCCCACCAAATAGTTTAAAACATGGCTCCCATGTTCATACTTCAAAAGAGGTAGAAAAAAGTTATAGAAAAACTACTATGAACCTCAGACCTCTTGACAAATCCCGACTCTCAAGTTAATAATATGCTATGCAGGGACGCCTGGGTGGCTCAGTTGGTTAAGCGCCTGCCTTCGGCTCAGGTCATGATCCCAGCGTCCTGGGATCGAGTCCCACATCGGGCTCCTTGCTCGGCAGGGAGCCTGCTTCTCCCTCTGCCTCTACCTGCCACTCTGTCTGCCTGTGCTCGCTCTCTCTCTCTGACAAATAAATAAATAAAATCTTAAAAAAAAATATGCTATGCAAAGGCTTGCCAGCATTACATTACACATTCTTCTAAGGAGATAGTAGATACATAAATCAGATACTTGCCCCCCTCAAAGATAGGAATAGGTCCTGCCCTTGAATTCTGCATACAAAGATCCACTGTTTGAAAATGATTATTTTCTTTTGTCATTGCCTGGCATATATGTAAGCATTAGGTGAATTATTTTATTTGAGGAATACATGAGAATTATAGCATACATTTCTTCTTAAACCACTTTTATCTCTTCTTCAGTGAAGTTAGCATCATTTTTTTTCACTGTAATTTTGAAGTTAAGTACCTCTTTTTTCAGAAAAATCTCAAAGAACTAGAAAAAAGATATTTTTAAAATAAACACCCCCCCCCCAAAATCTTTTAAAAATGACTCTTCTTGGGGGACCTGAGTGGCTCAGTCAATGGGGCGTCTGCCTTTGGCTCAGGTTATGATGTCAGGATCCTGGGTTCGAACCCCAAAGCAGGCCCTCTCCCTCTCCCTCTGCCTGCTTGTGCTCTCTCTCTGTCAAATAAATAAATAAAATCTTAAAAAAATGATAAAAATGATCTTTCTTTCCTCCCCACAGGATTACTTATCTGTGCATTTCAAGTGCTATAGACAACATAAAACCTAACAGTTTGGTTGGAAAAGGAAAACGTATCCACATGGTACCACACTGAGTGAAGTACAACATTAATAGGTTAATAACCACTCAGTAATAAGACACCAAGAGATGCCCACAATTTAACATTTGAGGGAGATTTATTTTGGCTATGAAATCATAAGACCTTTAATTTTGTTTTTGGCCCACTGCATATTCTCACTAGAGTGCACGAGTGCTATTTTCTGTTTGTCCACAATTGCTACTAAATAGCTTCAAATTGACTGGAAATCACTGTTCTTAGGAAAAAGAGTGTAGCACCAAGTACAGAAAGGCAGAGGCAGTCTCACTCCCAGAGCTAGAAGTGAGATTCCACACCTTTGGAATATCCTCCCCATCATCACAAAAGTTCATTTTTATTATGTGCATTTTATATGCACCGCCTCATTGAAACCCCACAAAAATTTTGTCAATGAAATATTACTCTTAATCCATTTTATCTGAAGAACATGAGAAGTTCACTTACGACTTGTACAAAGTCAGGTGCCCATGATTACAAAGGCAGTGCTCTAAATACTATTCTGCCCCTTTGTCTTTCCTATTGTATACAGTAAATGAACTGGGTACTGCAGTACTTGTGAGCAGCAATACACAATAAGCAAGATTATAGGTTCTGAAGCAGGTTGTCTGGGTTCGTATCCTGGTTCTGCTACTGAGATGGCAAGGAAGTAAGTATGTACTCTCACTTTTCTTTAGGCAAAATAGCGGTCCCTATCCCATAGGGTTGTGGCAAAGATGAGACAAGATAGCACATGGAAAGCACTTAAAGCATTGCTTGGCATACTGAATTTCCTCAGCAAACCAAGTGATTGCACATAGATTAATTTACCAATTACTTATTAACCTTTCACTATGTGCAAGGTACTTGCAGGTTGGGAAAATGAGTGATGGTCTATGTTTTCAAAGACAATAGAATCTAACAGGGAAACCAGCACATCATTAAACAAATATCAATAATGGTTATACATCTATTGCTAAAAGAGTTTAAAGAACAGAAAACATATGAGTGTAGATGAAAAGCTGCTTCATGCATGAGGTATGTTTACACATAACTTGGAAGAATGGCTAGATTTTGGAGAGGCAGAGGAAAGGTAGCAGGAAGTAATCTGTTGACCTGGGTAGATGAAAAAGTTGGAGAATCTTAAAATCTCTTCCAAAAAATCAAGGGTTTTTCATTCTTTTAGAGCAGGTACACGACCCATTCTCTGGACAAATGCACGGACTGTGTTTCTAGTTGCAAAAGAGAAGTATTTCTTCTTAAAGAAGAAAATTGAGGTCAGTCATATTGATGTCCTAATCTTCCACAAATAGCAGCTTATATGTTTAATTTTTTGATGAAATAACAAAACGATGATTTCATTTTTATTGAGGGAAGTCTTTTGGTCATCTTAGACCATTTCCAGTGTGTGTGGTGGGGAGCTTCCCTACACACCACTCAGATATCAGCGGAGTGTCCAAGAACTCAACTCAGTTCTGAAACAATCTATCCAGGGGGGTAGCAGCAGAAACCACAGGTGAAGGGCTCAGTCCTGCAAGACAGCCCCTCCAACTTCTGATGCTAGTTGAAAGCCCAAGTTGTCACCTGTGCTCTGACCAACCTGGGGGTTTCAATGACCCCCTTCTTGTACTTCAGATGCCAGTTGCAAGTCCAGGTTGCTACCCACACTTCCGACCAACTGCCTATAAGTCAGAGGTTCCCATGACCCTTCCCTCCCCAGGGTTTTAGTTAATTTGCTAGAGTAGCTCACAGAAGTCAGAGGAACATTTTACTTACTAGATCACCAGTTTGTCTGTCTGTCTGTTTGTTTTTTTCCAATAAAAAGATATAACTTAGGAACAGCCAGATGGAAGAGATGCACAGGGCAAGGTATGGGGAAATGGTGTGGAACTTCCATGTTCTCTTGAGTATGCTACTCTTTCCAGGATCCACATGTTCACCAACCCAGAAGCTTTCCAAACCCTGAATCCTGTCCTTTTGGTTTTTATGGAGGCTTCATCACACAGGCATGATTGGTTAAGTCAGTGAGCATTGGTGATTGAATTTCACCTCCAACTCTTCTCCCTTCCCTGGAGGTTTGGGGGGGGGGGGGTGAGACTGAAAATTCCAACCTTCTAATCACATGGTTGTCTCAAATGGCAACTGGTCCTCATTCTTAGATGGGGTCCAAAAGCCACTCATTAACGTAACAGAAGACATCTTTATTACTCTCAACACTTCCTAAATTCTAAGAGTTTGGAGAACTCTGTGCCAAAAACAGGGACAAAGGCCAAACATATATATTTCTTATTGTAAATTACAATATCAGAGAAAGAAGAAAACAGCTACAATCTGAAATTGGTCTGTATGGAAGTGTGTTAGAACAGGCCTCGTCTTACCTAGAGAAGAAGAGTTTGAATGTCATGGATCGTTATATCTTATCTCTAGACTGTCATGTCTCTCTCTCCTCCTCAACCCCTCTTTTCACTTCAGTTTGGCTTCTAGGTCAGCACTCTAGAGAGGATAATGGATAGACTGTCAGATTTAGTTTTTCTACATTGTGGTCCCCATAAACCAGTTGCTTACTCACCCTCCTATTTCTCACACTGGCCAGATCAGAAACTTACGATGTGTCATCATCAACATTTTCCACTTGCTTGTCTCAAAGATCTGGGCCTTGAGATTAAAATTCCAAAATGTCACTAAGATTGGTAGCTTCAACCCCTATTATTTTCCCACTGGCCTGTTAGAATTACTTTGCAACTGGCCTGTTTCCTGTCCATTCCCGTACAATTCATCCTAAATATTTTGTGAGAAAAAAAAGTCTGAGTAGTAGTAAGTTCTTGGCTCAAAAAATGTCGAAGTCTTCCTATTTTCCACAAAATTATGTTGATACTTAGCTGCCACTCAAAATTTTTGGACACCAATCCCAGCTTGCCTTATCTTCCATTCTTGCCCTCTTACTGTTTTTGGAGAATTTAACTTAAGAACAGAATGCAGTGATCATTCTTTTGAACAGGTTCCCTCTCTCAAATGCCTATCGCCTCAGAGATCTTCCTATGGCAAGTCTTCGCATTTCTGAAAACCAACCTCAGAAACCACATCTCTGAATGTCACCAGGAGTCCCTCATTTCTCTAAATTTCTTATCACTTTGTATTTAACTTATGAGGCACTCAGCATATTCTGAATCATGTTATAATCATCTATGTAACATTCTCAATGAAGAACTACTTATATTAAAAAAAATACACCCCACAGCACCTACCTTAGCATCTTAAATAAAAAGTTCTCCAGATGTATACTGAAAGAACAAACGAATAAATGAATCATGGAGAGTGCAAGGGTGAGGATAAGAAAGGCAGAAACTTGCCCATTTGCAAAAACGAGATTCCCAAATAGTTTCATTTGCTTCGTGCTGATCTGAGCTCAGTCTGTTGATAATTACATACAAAGACTTCTGCTCTATATAGTAGGAGTGGAATGTGTAGGCCGGCTTTTGTTAAAACAGGGAAATTCAGGAATCAGCATTTTCCAATAAAAGCATAGTTCTTTGGATATTGTTGGATATATAATTCATCATTATATTTATCTACCAAGATAAAAATATTTCCATGTTGAAGTATTTTTAAATTCATAATGCAAAATACCTTGCTGTGAAGGATACAAGAAAGCAGATATAAGGATCTTTTTAAATGTATACAGCTTGCTAAGGATGCTTCCTGCTTGTCTATGGAAAGGTACCTCTAATTATGTCTAGCAGTTAGTGAAGGCATATTGTTAACATTTAAAGATTCTGTGGACTCTAGTGCTTCCAGGTTCTTCAGCTTATAAAATGTCCAAGTCACCCATGAACTTGAATGCACTATATCAATTTGAAAGAAAAGTAATATAGGATTCATGATATTCCTGTACTGACCAACACTCACACTTTATGTCACCTGATGCCACACACTTACTGGATTCCAAGGTAACTGAAAGAAAGGGATGAAGCTTTAGAATCAGATAATTTCATTCCATTTTAACTGTTTCATGAGCTTAAAGTATCACTTGGAATTTAAATCAAAGCCAGCTCTAATGAACTAAACAAACCCTGGATGAAAATGCTTTATTTCCCATCAAACCTCAAAGCTGATTATGTATGCATGCTGCTTGCAAAGGTGAAATTTGATTGGCTCACACACTGAAAGCTCTATTGGAAGTTAATATTATAGCCACTTATAACTCAGATGAAATGAGGCGTTGGTTTCCCTGATAAAATGAACAGGCTGCAGTGAAGAGAACACTACCACAAACAATTTCTCACTAACAAGATTTGGCTGTGACTTAGTTATTCATTATATACTCATTGGATTCAGGACTCAGACTCTGAAAGATAAAGGGAGCTGTGCTTTAAAGTACCAGGGCAAAGAGGTCTCTGCTTTTGCCCGGGTGACTCATCTAGGTCATGACCTACAGGGTTCTGTATGCTCTGGCCCCTGTTTCTCCCTCAAACCTTCTCTTGCCCACTCTCCCACTTCCTCACTATGCTCTAGACCCTGTGGAGTTCAAAGCCCTTTCCCCACTCTGCACTAAGTCCTTCTCACTGGCTCAGGCTTAACCTGTAGATTTGCTTGGTACAGTGCAGTAACCTCTAGCCACACGTGCTGTGGAACACTTAAAATGTGACCAGTATGAAGTAAGCTGTGCCGTTAAATAAACATTGGACTGTGAAAATTTAGGATGTAAAAAAAGAATGACTTCATTAATAATTTTTTGTATTGGCCACAAGTCGAAGTGATAACATTTTAGATATTTTGGCTCAATAAAGCATATTATTAAAATTAATTTGATCTCTTTCTTTTCATAATGTGGCTACTAGAAAATTTTAAGTTACACATGTGGTTTGCATTTGTGGCTTGCATTATATTTCAAATGAACCATGCTGCTTTCTACATTAATTCAGACGTCACCATGGAGAGTTAAATTTGTCAGAAGGCATTTGTTTGTTTATTTTCTCTATTTTATATGCTGCTATATCCAAACCACCATTTATTTCATGTGAGGAATGAAATAAATGTTTGCAGAATGAATGAATGCATTAAACATGTGCTAATGAAGATCTTGGGCTCTGGAATCAAGAAGCTTGAATTTCAGTCTCAGTTCTGCTATTTAGTAACTGTATGAGCTGGGACAAGAGCTTATTCTCTCAAGGAATGGGTGTTAAGATGAATTCTCACATCTAAAGTGTTTAAATCAGTGTCTGATATGTAGTAAGTGCTCAACAAATGTTAGCTATGGATAAGTATTATTATTCCATTCTGTAGAAAGAAACATAGGCACAATAGTGCTAACCTTTGGTTACTGAGATGTGAATGGGCGTTTTGGGTTAACTCTTGAACTGCGTGACTCCAAGATACATTTTCTGTCCATTTTATGAATGTAAATCAACAGTTAATATAAATAAAAACCTGAAGTCATTTTTTTGGGAAAGATTTTATTTATTATTTGTCAGAGAGAAAGCAAGCACTAGCAGGGGGAGCAGCAGGCAGAGGGAGAAGCAGGCTTGTCGTTGAGCAAGGCGCCCAATGCGGGACTCGATTCCAAGACCCTGGGATCATGACCTGAGCAGACGCTTAACCAGCTGAGGCACCCAGGTGTCCCTTAAGTTACTTCAGTAGTGTTAATGGAAGTTATATGATTTATATCTGCTCATCTAAATGATATTGGACTTTGGCCTCTAATTGAGCATTATCTATTAACAATGTGACATGTAATAACAGTTATCATACTGGTGCATATTTAAGCAGTCTTATTAACAGCAGGCACTATTCTTACCTATTGTAACACAAAATACTCAAATACTTTACCAACTTTGCAAGTGGACAATGTCCATCATCATCCCTATTTTCCAGATGAGGATACTGAGGTATAGAGAGGTCAAGTACTTTGTCAAAGTCACATAGTTAAGCACTGAAGGAGGTAGAATTCTAACGCAGCTGGTGTGGTGGCCTCAAAACCCATGCTTTCCCCCATTTCTGCGAGAGTACATTCTCCTCTCACATTTTATGCTTGTGGAATGGTAAAAGATGGCTGAGCATTCAGCCTTACAGTTGCTGGAATTAACTCAAAGATAGGAACTGACTTCTGGTATTTATCAGTAAGAGTACATTTTCTAAGAAAAAATTGTTTTTCTAACTCAAGCTGTGGAATGGACCATCTAAAAGTAAATTTTCCTTCCAAAATACATCTTTGTAACCCATACAAACCTAGGCCATCAAAACCTCTGCTGTCCTGGGGACTGTCTCTCCTGAATTCGACTTCAAGCAAAAGAATAAATTATCCTGCATGTCATAGCACATCACATCAGGCCCAATCAAGCTCAGTAAGTGACTATTTGCTTCTCTCTTCAGAAGCCCAGCACAATAGATCCTATGATGATGACACTTACAATATTTAAATAAAGCCAGACTAGGTTTATGATTGAAGAAGCCATCATCTTTCATTAGAATGAGAAAATAAATTTTCAATAGTAGGCCACTAACATGTTTGAATGGCTCAATTCATTTTCTAGCAGGTCATGGCCAATATCCACTACACAGCAGCCTTGTTGAAAACAGTCCTCTCAAAGAATCCACTTTGTCTTGATGACAAAGAGGTGTGTTCTTCCTCAGACAAGAAATGGGGAAAAAATAGCTAAACCCTCTAAGTGTTTTTACATTTCAGTGATTTGGTTTTGTGACATTCTATCCTGTGTGAGGGGAAAGAAGAAACAATGGATAAGGAAAAAGATCGTTATCAGTGAGCACTCCTAGGTATATGGCAGAAACAACGAAAACTTGGAAGCCCAGTGGCTGCAGGCAGCCTGGAACAGAGGGAGGCAGTAAACAGCAGTCAGAAAGGCCAGGTTCTGCGTCAACCTTGTCACTCACTATCTCTGTGTATTCGAGCATCTTGCAGACATTTTCCAAGTCATGATTTATGAAATGAGAGGGTTTGATTCGATCACGAGATCACTTTCAGTCTTTATAAGATCTTCCTGACTGTGTACATATGTCAGAAAATTCCAAAATCTAGAATCTTGTTAGAATATGCTGGTCACAGGGAGGTGTTCTTCTCTATAAAACTTGAAGTGGAAGGACATGATGCTCTCTGGTAGATAAAGTAGCAAAATTCACACACTAAGGGTGTGACCAGTTATCACGGGGACTAAACTGGGAAAATGGGTGTGACTCTGTGATCAAAGGGTTTGGGAACACTCACAACTTAGAAGCACAGAAATAACATATGAAGATATCTAGGTGTTTTACAGTCTAAACAAAGGTGTTGTCCTTTTTTTGAAGAAGGATAATGTGAACAGAGAAGGTACAGTCACCCTGGAAAATAGATCAGGAAAGACCACATAGATTTGTATTATTTACTTATCTATCCAGTTCTGAGTCTGGGAGCATGAGTGAGAGGCATTTCCCTCTGTGAAGATGGGCAGATCAGCCCTTAACATTTGAACCTGAGTGTTCCAATCAGATAATACTCACTTGCCTTGTTCTGATTCTGCAGGCATCCTTTGGCCTACAGAGAGAGAAGGCAGTGGGAAGATTGACATAAATATCCAATTTCCCTAGGGTGACATGTTTTTTGGAAAAAAGTAAACCTGCTTTCTGGTGGGCTTCCTATAAGAAATGGGTCACAGGGGGCACCTGGGTGGCTCAGTTTGTTAAGCCACTGCCTTCAGCTCAGGTCATGATCCCAAAGTCCCAGGATGGAGTCCCGCATTGGGCTCCCAGCTCCGTGGGGAGTCTGCTTCTCTCTCTGACCGTCTCCCCTCTCATGCTCTCTCTCTCTCTTCCAAATAAATAAAATCTTGAATTAAAAAAAAAAAGAAATGGGTTGCAGGGAGTATATGCATCAATTGGCCAACTCGAGTATTTTAGTCTACCTAAAATTGTATTTCTAAGTAATTGACATTGTGGTTGAAATATACCCTTCTCAGTGAGCTTCACTAGTGGGAGTGTGTCCTTGAGAGTTGGATCTTTCCTAAGGATTCTGGCAAGATGATGTTTAAAACTGCATATCCTCAAGTATTCCAGACCTTGGATTCACTCTCCTTTCAAAATGCAAACAACAATAGTCCCAGTCTCTATGCTGCTTGATTAGTAGGGAATCCCGTCATTTTCACCTCTATTTCTTAGTTTCTTAGTAACACCTACAAGTCCTAAAACCTGTTCTGGTTGTCACTTAACATGTCTGTCAGTGGTCTTCCTCCCCACCAGCAAGTTCTTTTCAAGCTGCTTTTTGTATGTCCTAACCAGGACCACCAGGTTTCTGAGGAAGTGTTCTTATACAGCATCACCACAGGCCTGGCAGAGGCTTGAAAACAAACCTAGTTCACTTCATTAAAGATGTGTGCTGACAAAAACGAACCACCAAAAAAAAAAGAAGAAGAAGAAAGAAAGAAAAAGGAAAGAAATCTTAAAATTTCATGGGAGTATTGTTATGAGTTGAAGATACCGTTACAATTTATTGAAGACCCGGCCCCCCAGGACCTCAGAATTTGACTGTGTTTGGAAATGAGGTTGTTGGTGATGTAATTAAGTTAAAATGAAGCTGTCTATGAGGAGACTGGGTCCCTAATCCAGTATTACTGGTGTCCTCATAAAAAGGGAAACTTTGAACAGCAAGACAAACACAATGGGGGAATGCCACAGGAAGATTGGAGTTAGATGCCCACAGGCCAATGCAGTGACCAGAAGCTGGGAGAGAGACCTGGAACAGATCTCCTCCTGGCACTTCCAGAGGGAAATGGCCCTGCTGACACTTTGATCTTAGACCTGTAGCCTACAGAAATATCAGACAATAAATTTCTCTGGTTTAAGCCACTTGTTTGGCAGTGCTTTGCTACAGCAGCTTTAACAAACTAGTACTGGCATCATGGCTCCTTCGAAATTCAGAAGAGGCCTCTCCATAGGTCCTGTTGCATGTTGGCTCCAGCCTGCTGCCGCCCTGCAAAGTACAGATCACCTAGAGATAAATCTGTAACTCTCTGTAGCAGGGATGTTGGGCTCTCCTTACTTACTGTCTAGGCCCCTCAACCAACCTTCTTGTGTCCCCTATGACAGATTAGAAGAAAAAAATATTCTTTCTCTATAGCTAGTGTAAGGTCTACTTCACAGCTGAGATCAAAAGTTCTGCTAAGATGTGATTATAATGACAGAGTTGTCTCACATCATCATTACAAGATAAGGTTTGGCTTCATCTTTGTATAACCAAAGAGGTCCATGAAGCATTCACTCCCAAACAAAAAAGTTTTCTTCCCAAGGTGGAGTACTGCACATCATTTCAGAAAAGAACTGCGAAGTAGTAGCTTGTCTTCTCTCTAGTCATTGGGGTTTCAGGAGGTAAGGTACTCCATGCCCCTGTTTAGCTGCTATGAGACTGATGAACTCATTGTGGACACAGTGTGAATTTTTTAGTGAATGTTACCTCTGGAGGCTCGCTGGCTGGTCTGGCTGGTGTTTTCCATGTGCAATGGATAGTGTCCAAGCTCCACCCACATCCCGATATCCCCTCAGTACTCACTGTTCTCATACAAGCTAATGGCTGTCAGCAAGCTCTGCCTGACAGTTTTCTCTGGCCTCATTGTGCTTAGAACAATCAAAAGGCAAGCTGAATTACCAGAGTTGACA
>PISX010016852.1:0-45017 GCA_004024625.1 Mellivora capensis | reverse complement strand
GAAAAAGTGCTCCACATCACTCGGCATCAGGGAAATACAAATCAAAACCACAATGAGATATCACCTCACACCAGTCAGAATGGCTAAAATTAACAAGTCAGGAAATGACAGATGCTGGCGAGGATGCGGAGAAAGGGGAACCCTCCTACACTGTTGGTGGGAATGCAAGCTGGTGCAACCACTCTGGAAAACAGCGTGGCGGTTCCTCAAAAAGTTGAAAATAGAACTACCCTATGACCCAGCAATTGCACTACTGGCTATTTACCCTAAAGATACAAACGTAGTGATCCGTAGGGGCACATGCACCCGAATGTTTATAGCAGCAATGTCTACAATAGCCAAACTATGGAAAGAACCTGGATGTCCATCAAAGATGAATGGATAAAGAAAATGTGGTATATATACACAATGGAATACTATGCAGCCATCAAAAGAAATGAAATCTTGCCATTTGCAACGATGTGGATGGAGCTAGAGGGTATCATGCTTAGTGAAATAAGTCAATCAGAGAAAGACAACTATCATATGATCTCCCTGATATGAGGAAGTGGAGATGCAACATGGGCAGTTGGGGGGGGCGGGTAGGAAAAGAAGAAAAGAAACAAGATGGGATCGGGAGGGAGACAAACCATAAGTGACTCTTAATCTCACAAAATAAACTGAGGGTTGCTGGGGCAGGGGGATCGGGAGGGGGGGGCGTAATGGACATTTGGAAGGGTATGTGCTATGGTTAGTGCTGTGAAGTGTGTAATCCCGGAGATTTACAGGCATGTACCCCTGGGGATAAAAATACATTATATGTTTATAAAAAATTAAAAACTTAAAAAAAGAACAAAAAAGAAAACACAAAGAAATTCTGGTATGCATTTACGATGGAATAATTTTCTGCCATAAACAAGAAGAAAATCTTGTTATTTGCAACATGAAGAGACCGTGAGAGCACTAGACCAAGTGAAATAGGCCAGACCGAAAAAGACAAATATTGTATGATCTCACTTATATGTGTAATCTAAACCAAACCAAACCCAGATCTCATAGATACAGAGAAAAGACTGGTAATTGCCAGAGGTGGGGGTGGGGGTGGAAGTGGGGTAATGAGGAGTTACTCCTCATTATATACAGATATATATAGATATATGTATATATATCTATATAGATATATATATACACACAGATATAAAATTTCAGCTATGCAAGAATCAGATCCACTCTGTATAATACAGTATCTATGGTTCACAATACTGTACTGTACTCTTAAAAACTTTTTAGGAGACTAGATCTCATGTTAACGGTTCCAACCACAGTAAACAAAAAAGAATAATTCAAATATTTCATTACCATCTTCATTTTTTTAACATCTTCATTTTGAAAGAGTTATTTTCAATTTCAAAAGAACTAAAATTCTACCCAAATAAACTGTATGATTGATACTTCTATTCCCTTGGCTTTTTAACTTTATACAGTCTCAGATGGATAGGAATAGATGTGTGTTACTTCCAAACTTTGAGCCTTTTTCTGTGATGACTTACAATTAATCTTTCATATATTTAAACTTCACCAAACCTTTATAATTATATCACTGATGCAGTAAATTGTTTAAAAAAACAAGTATTCCATGATGCTAAATGAGCTAAGTCAAAGAAAGACAAATACTTGTAATGATATCATTTATATGTAGACTCTAGAAAAGCCAAACTCATAAAAGCCCTTGGGGCTGAGGGTTGGGCAGGTTTGGGAACATGCTGTTTAAAGAGAAAAACTTGCAAACAGTAAATAAGTAAGTCCCAGAGATCAAATGCACAGCGTAGTTAACATAAACAATAATTCTATATTATATATTTCAAAGTCGCTAAGAGACTAGATTTTAATTATTCCCACCACAAAAAAGAAATGATAATTATGTGACATAATAGAGGTGTTTGCTGATGCTACCATGGTAATAATATTTCAATATATATAAGTGTATCAAAGCAACCTGTTATATATACTTTAAACTTGTATAATGTATATGTGCTGCTGAAGCGAGCACTAAACTTGTATAATGTAATATGTCAAATATATCTCAATAAAAATGATTAAAAAAGAATCCAGGAGGCATCTAACTTAGATAAACCAGTGGATTTAAGAAAAGACAGTGGAAAATCTACTACTGTGCAGCAACGTATAAGAAAAATAACATATTTGATATAGCATGTTTTGAATTTATGGCTTTTATTTTCAGATAAGGTTACCCCCAGTTTAAGAGCATAATTATAAGCACAAACACTGTCATGAGGCTGAAAAAATAACTAAAACAAATAATTTAAGTTGTAGGGCTGTTGGCAGATCTGAAATATCAAACACACAAACTCCCTCAATCACAAGGATAAATAAATTTTATAAACAAAAATTTAACATGATTAGTCTTTCTTCAAAAGCCCTGCAATGTATTAATTCTGAGAAGTTAAAATTACAATAAAAAAATAACAAAAAATTTGTATCCCACAATATTAATATAATTATATTATAAAAGTTAAATTATCTTCTCACCTGTTCTGGGTTCGCTATGAAGTTTATGGCAGTATGGTGGCGATCATCTTCCTGTAATAAGCTGAAGGTAAACTGATAGTCAATCAAAAGGCTGTCTGTGGGGGAAAAAAAAATACAATCCTGGTGTATGCACTTTCACAAACTGATAAAGAAAAGTTAGGTGGAAACATATTGTTTATGAGTATTAAAAATAATTATTAATTATTAGTGGCCCATTCAAGACTACCAATGTATACATCTTTGTTATTGAGCAACAAAAAGCTAAATACAGTTATGGAAGAAATTCTAATTCTTTAAAAATTGTACTTATTACTTCTCATGTCATTACAAAAGTTCTACAAACAGAATACATATTCTGGAAAGTACACAAATGTGAAAAGAAATGAAAAAGTCAACCATAACCTTAAAACTAGAGAAAAATGCAGGCAACATTTTGGTGCATTTGATTCCAGTTAAAATTTTGTAGATAGAAAAATAGACAGGCAGACAGTTTGGTACCCTAATTTCAAAAAATCAAAATTCTTTAAAAACATGAGCATTAATATATAAATACTATTTCATCACATATTCTAATGAATTTATATTTTTCTTTTATTATTGTGGTAATTTTTACCTTCAGCAATTTAAAAATGACTCTGTGATAAACATCATTCTACAGAAGTAATTCATCAATAATTGACAGAAAGAAATCCGGGTAAACAATTTTTAATTTGTTCATGTATAATGTTGAAACCAAGGTGAAACATATGAGGGTTAAATATCATGAGTAGCTTCATATGTTATATAAGAGTGAAGAATTATTCATTAATGTTAAACTGCCACCTTTACAAAAAACATTTCAAATTATTTTAAATAGAGATGACTTCTGTTTTTTCGATACATACCTTTCATGTTATGCCCTCAGCCATTAAACACTATTAAAATAAAAAGTAAAGATAGGAATAGTATCACTGAAATTATTGTTAAAATTATCAAGGCATCATTCTTTATATGTTGCTTACTACATATATTTTATAAGATCCACCTTATACATTTCTCTTATAATTTAGTGTAAGACAACATTTCATCTTTCTCAGAATTTATATGAGATAATGAGAATTATGCAATAGGTAATATTTCCAGTTTTCATCTGACTGCCAGAAACTGCAAAGGTAAAATCAATAGGCCAATATGTTCTAGGCACTGGAGAGAGACACAGTAATAAATGATTAAAATTTCTCTCCTCATGTCTCTTATATCCTATTGGATGGACATTAGAAATAAATAAAAAAACAAGTATAAAGTATAACAGATGACAGTAAGTGTTTTGGAGAGTAATAAATCAATGAAAAGGAGAGAAACTGCTGTCAGGGTAGGAGTTTGGTTGAAATTCTGAGAAGGAACATTTAAAGATGAAAGACATTAGTAATATAAGCTGCAGAGGTTACCGAAGAAAATGCAATCCAGGCAGAAGAAACAAGAACAAAACTCTCATTAAAAAAAAAAAAAAGTAAGTCTTAACTATGAATCTCTTAAAAAGCGATGTTGCAAGAAATAGGCCACAGGTGATGGTTGGGAGGGTACGAGCAGGGGAGGTTACAAGAAAAGGCCAGACATTCAGAATGTGTTTGGGTAGCGTTCAACACACAGGAGTAGCTGAATGATGGGATTCAGTAGCTGAATGATAGCTGAATGATGAGTAGCATTTGAAAGAAAGAAAGGTAAAGCTTTTTTGACCTCCGACCACACAAAATGTTGGCATTAACTGAGACGATTAAGAAGAATAGGTTTTATTTTGGGGGAGTTGGAGGAAACTTTAGGAGCCTCGTTTTGAAGATGTGAAGGTTGAGCCACTTATTGAATTTCCAAGTGATATGTTGAATCGAGCTTAGGACCTTGTTTAGTAGATAACATTTTGCAAATTATCAACATTTTAGATGAGATCTGAAACCCTGAAGCCAGGAAATCACCAACTACAAATAGAGAAGAGGTGCAAGAAATAAGCCCTGAGGCATACCAATGTAAATAATCGATCCTCAGGAGACGGAGATAGCAACCTATGAGATAGGAATAAAACCAGAATTTAGTGTCATGGGAGTCAAGTAAATATGTTGTTTAAAAAAGAGAATAGTGATCAGCCTGGTCAGTTCCAGCTGGCAGGGGTTCAGAGGTAAGACTACAAATACTGTGGAAAGGTAATATCTATTCAAAATGAAGGAAAAATATGACTGAGGAAATGTAAGCACTGCAAAATTAGTTTCAAGAATCTGCATAATTCTATTTACTTTTTTCTAGCATGAAAGTTAAGTATTAAGAAGTCAGGAGTAGACTGCTCTGGGAGGTAAGGACTGGTAACAAGGGACATCTCATAGCCACGAGCAGTGGCTGCAGTGCCCCCATTCTTCTGCTTTTACGGACCCGAGATTTGTGGCACAATCCCATCCCATCAAATTCTTGGCCAGGCATTCAACTTTGATTTTACTATTCTTTCTTATTCATTCGATTTGGAAGAACAGGACCAGTACAACATATATATGCTAATGATCAATCCTAATGTGACTTGGGCTAAAAAAAAATAAGTCTGAATCGTGGAATAAAATTAGTAGGAGTATTACTCAATTCACGTGACTAATAAGAGTACCTGTCAGTGGTTAATTACTATAAACTGAATGAAATTTGTGGTCCTAACAAAATGGTTTGTTTTAAAGCTGCTTAGAATCAAATTCCTCCAGAAGCCAACCGTGCAATTTTCCACTTAACCAGGAGATGATCTATTTCTCCCCCTACCAGTTTTAAATATCATGTTGGTGTGTTTTTAGGGGAGTCTCAATGAGTAATTACCTGGCACTAAAAACATGTATCACCATACTGAAATTTACTCTGAACTTCTTAGCCAAATACAGTACATAACAAAAAACATTAAAATGTAAAATAAGTATCAAGTTTATGCAAATGTATATAATTTGAAAATAAGTTTTTGTACTACTTTAATGAACTACTTCATTATGGTATAAAACAGGAAGTCCTGTTTGACTACAATCAATTTATTATGTTATCATAATTAATGAGTAATGACAAAGTAGCAGGAGGAATAAGTGTGATCAAAAGAGATGAGAAAACTACTTCTTTTAAATTCCAGTATACTTAACATACAGTTTTAGTTTCAGGTGTACAATATAGTAATTCAACAGTACTATACGTTACTCAGTGCTCATCAAGTTGTGTGCACTCTTAATCCATTACGTTTATTCCACCCTCCCCCACCTTGCCACTGGTAAAGATCAGTTTGTTCACTCTCTATAGTTGACTCTGTTTTTTGTTTTGTTTTGTTTTGTTTTTTAAAGATTTTATTTATTTACTTGACAGAGATCACAAGCAGGCAGAGAGGCAGGCAGAGAGAGAGAGGGGAAGCAGGCTCCCCACTGAGCAGAGAGCCCGACACAGGACTCGATCCCAGGACCCTGGGATCATGACCCCAGCCGAAGGCAGAGGCTTTAACCCACTGAGCCACCCAGGCGCCCCTGAGTCTGTTTTTATTTGTCTTTTTTTTAGTTTGTCTCTTTTTATTTTTCCTTTGTTCATTGTTTTACTTCTCAAATTCCACATATGAGTGAAATCATGTAGTATTTGTCTTTCTCTGGCTGACTTATTTCACTTAGCATTATACTCTCCAGATCCATCCATGTTGTTGCAAATGACAAGATTTACTTTTTATGGCAGAATAATATACAATTGTACAAACACACCACATCTTTATCCATTCTTCTATCAATGGAACCCTTGGCCTGCTTCCATACTTTGGCTATTGTAAATTGTGCAACAATAAATGTAGGGATACATATATCTTTTTGAATTAGTGTTTTCATATCATTTGGGTAAAAACCCAGAAGTGGAATTACTAATTTCTAAATTTCTAAATTTTTGAGGAACCTCCATACAGTTTTTCACATTGGCTACATCAGTTTGCATTCACACCAACAGTGCACAAGGGCTTCTTTTTCTCCACATCCACGCCAACACCTATTGTTTCTTGTGATGTTGATTTTAGCCATTCAGACAGGTATGAGGTGATATCTCATTGTGGCTCTGATTTGCATTTCCCTGATGATCAGTGATGCTGGTATCTTTTCATGTGTCTGTGGGCCACATATGTCTTCCTTGTGAAAATGTCTATCATGTGTTCTGCCCATGTTTTAATTGGATTATTTGTTTTTCAGGTGTTGAGTTATATAAGTTCTTTTATATTTTGGATACTAATCTTTTATCAGATATGTCATTTGTAAATATCTTCCCCCATTCATTAGGTTGTCTTTTAGGGTGAACTACTTTTTTTTTTTAATTTTTTTTTAAAGATTTTATTTATTTATTTGACAGACAGAGATTACAAGTAGGCAAGAGAGGCAGGCAGGGAGAGAGAGGAGGAAGCAGGCTCTCCGCAGAGCAGAGAGCCCGATGTGGGGCTCGATCCCAGGACCCTGGGATCATGACCTGACCCGAAAGCAGAGGCCTTAACCCACTGAGCCACCCAGGCACCCCGAGGGTGAACTACTTTTTAAATGGAGAGAAGTTTTTATATTGATTGGCATAAATATAAATTTAGTAGAAAGGGAAAAATTGATGAGAGAGGAGAAGTTTTAGAACAATGTCCTGGGGGTAAAAAGCAATGAGTTCGGAACTCAAGGGATGGCCCAGTAGTGCATTCCCTAGATTTGTGAGGTTTTTGTTTGTTTGTCATTTCTCCTTCCAGTATATCCCCACCTCAGTGCTAGAGCAGCTACAATATGGAAGCAAGAACAAGTTCATACAGACCAAAAAAAAAAAAAAAGAAGTCCTAGGAAAATCCTGCTGTTGGGACTAAATGTAGGGTGGACCCCTGTAAACCATGTTCATCTTACACTAAGGTGAGCAGAGCTGGAGCTTATACTGCTGCAGGAAATATAGCAAAGTGTTAAGTTGTACTAAACCTCAGTAACATCCACAACTTTCAAATGATATTATATATATACTACAGAAGAATATATAACATATATATAAAAGTATGTGTACTATACTTTTCAGTGTATTTTAAATTTTCATGATTTACAAAATAAAAACTGTATACTGCATGTTTAAATATATTACTGGCTAGAAACAATCATTTGAAAACTTTGTGAATAGAAAAATACCAAAGGGATATATGTCACTACTTGAAGAAATGATAAACACTATATAAATGAATCCTCTGATTTTACAGCCTGGAGCCTGAAGTTTGGAATAACTGTAAATGATACGCCCAACTCTTAAATATTTTGGCTAACAATGAGCAATCTCTAATATTTTGGGAAATCAGAAATTCGCAATTAATTTCCTAATTGTATCTAAAAATGAAGCCTACAACTAACGGTAAAATAGACATAAAAAATAGCCACTCTTATTATACAGCTCTTTCACTTTTTGTATGAACTTGGCAAACTTAAGGAGAATATGCAGCTGTTCGTAATTCTGGCTGCAAATTCTAATTGCATAAATTTAAAAAGTAAAAAAAAAAGTTGGCTATTTTATTTTGTTAAATTAATTTGACTTGGATAGTGAGAAGGAAAAATATTTGTGAACATACAGTATATATAATGTTATATATATAAGTATATATAATAATTTAACATGAGTAAACTGTCTATTCATTTAAAATATCTATTTGGTATGGATCAAAGAAAAAGGGAAATCTAAAAAACTCCACAAAATTAAAGATGAAAAATGAGATAACAACATTGAAGACTACAATAAAAAGGAACTAAATAAACTAAGACTGTAAAAACATACAGAAACAAAAAAGTAATAAAATAATGGGAAAATTAAACATAATAACAGAATCAGAAAACAGAATAATTAAAACAACATAAGACTGAATCAGTGCTATGTAAGTCAAATCTGAAAAAGCCTCCCAGAACAAAAATGAAAATCATTCAAGAGGTAGGCATAGAAATTTTCATTTTGTGCATGACTAATCTTGTTAAAGCAGACATCATAACAAATTGAAAAAATATATATTATATATACATATCATACATATAATATGTTATATAATAGAAAAGATCTGTTGAAGACTAAAACTTAAATACTGAAACACCTCGTATAAAAATAAAAAGAATCCAGCATTATTCATAATAGCCCAAAAGTAAAAACAACCCAATTTCCATCAGTTGGGAAACAGTTAAAAAAAAAAAAAAAAAAAGGCAATGTGTCCACAGAGTAGAATATTATTTTGCCATAAAAAGGAATGAAGTACTGATACTTAATATAACATGAGTCAAGACATGAGTCTTAAATCATGATAAATAAAAGAACTCAGTCACAAAAGGCCACATATTCCACATTTTCATTTCCATATATGTCAGTGTAATAAATCCATAGAGACAGAAAGAAGACTATTAGGGTGTGGGGGAAGGAAAAATGAGGAGTGACTGCTTCTATGTACTGGTTTCTCTTAGGAGTGATGAAATGTTCTAAAATTAGATTATGGTGATGGTCACGCAACTTTCCAAATAAACTAAAAGACACTGAATTGTACACTTTAAAAAGAGTAAGATTTGGAGCATATGAATTATATCTCAATAAAGCTGTTATTTAAAAAATATTACTGACATCTGAGCATGTCTCTGTATACAAGCATGTGCACACATGCACACACACACACATTCACACAAATAAGTTATTTACAAAGGGAGATGACACAAGATGACAAGTGTTCTTAGGTAACAATATAAATCAAAAGAAAAGAAACTGGAGCAATATTTATGGAATATGTATACTCAGCCATGCTGGCTACACAGAGAAATAACATAGTGATAAATTTCAGGTAAAAAATGTCCTAAAAAGACATGATCTATATACTCTTCTAAAAAAAAATTATTCATCACATTCTACAACTAGGAGACAAACACAAATAAGGAAACAGCATAATGAAAAGGCCTGGCAGTGAATAGATGACAGATTTCAAGTTAGAATAAAAGAAGAAAACAAAATTATCTATGTCTAAAATCAGATTGCTTACAAAGAAATATAAAACATCTAAAATAATAAACAAGTTAAGTATATAGTCAGATATAATATAAAAATACAAGCACCAGGGCGCCTGGCTGGCTCAGTCAGTGCCACATGCAACTCTTGATCTCAGGGTTGTGAGTTCAAGCCTCACCTTGGATATAGAAATTACTTAAAAGTAAAATCTTAAAAACAAATATATATATAAGCACCTACAACACTGATTTGAAGCTATTTGATTACAATGGTTACTTTGGTGATTATGCTTCTCTCTCCACAAAAAGAAAAAAAAACCACACATTGTATTAATAACAAGTACACAGCCCTAATATCTTAGATCTCCATACTTTCTTAAGAATTTTTTAAAAGAATTTCATTTCTTTATTTGTCAGAGAGAAAGGGATACAGAGAGCACAAGAAGGGAGAGCAGCAGGCAGAGGAAGAGGGAGAAGGAGGCTCCCCACAGAACAGGGAACTCCATATAGGACTTGATCTCAGGACCCTGGGATCATGAACTGAGCCGAAGGTAGACACTTAACCATTGAGCCACCCAGGTGCCACTCTAGACTCTTAAATCCATACATTTTGCTTATAATAAAGCTGCCCTGGGAGTATAGAGAGTTTGAGTCCTATAAGTCCTTTTAAAAGTTGAACATAAAAATATTAAGGCATAATTAAAATATATGTGGAAATTGAAACTAAGAACCATGCCAATACAGATAATAACAGAAAGACAATGAGGCAGGTGAAAAAGTAGAAAGTAGATAAAATGTTAAATGGAGGGCACAGGATTTCCTTGAAAGGCAGGAACAAGGAAGGTGGAATAATGCTTCAGAGGAGATGAAATTTTTGAACAGATATAGAAAAGCAATTATTTGTCAATGTCAAAGAGACCAAGGCAGATGCTATTCCCATGTCTAGATTCTAAGGTATCAACATTAGGAAAGAAGAAACAGTCAACTCTTCCTTTAAGGGACAGCTAGTGTCAGGATACAGTAAGTTTCAATTACAAGAAGACAGTGGAATTACATAGTACTCTCTAGAGTATTACACTAAGCTAAATAAATCAGTCAGAGAAAGACAAATGCCATATGATTTCACTCATATGTGGAATTCAAGAGACAAAACAAATAACCAAAGGGGTTAAAAAAGAGAGCAAACGAAGAAACAGACTCTTAACTACAGAGGAAAAACTGATGGTTACCAGGGGGAAGAGGGTGAGGGGATGAGTTACATAGGTGATGGAGATTATGGAGTGCATTTGTTGGGATGAACACCAGATGTTCTACGGAAGTGTTGAATCACTATATTGTACACCTGAAACTAATATTACACTGTATGTTAACTAACTGGAATTTAAATAAAAGCATTTAAAAAAGACAGTAGAGTTGAAGAAGAGGAAAGAGGAGGTGATGGAGGAGGAGAAGGAATATACTTGGTGATTTAATTTTAAAAAATAAAATTTTTAAATAAAGGAAAAAAAGAACAACACCCCAGAACCAAATGAGCATACTTAGCTCCCATATGTTGGTGTCTAAATACCATTCTCCAATTATAAGAAACCATGGCTTCCTGGAATAATGGATGATTCCAGAGCAAGGGCAGGAAATGTACAAGGTAAGTCTGAAATATCTTTAAGTGCAAGAAAATAAGAAAATACACAGAAAATGATGGAGTTGTGCTCAAAGGAAGCAGGAGCTGGTTTGAGGGCTTTCCCTCAAATCTAAAGCCAAATCTAAAGCAGTTGAAGTTATAAATAATGATGGTAACTTATTATAAGCCATAAATACATATCCATGAGGCAACACAGATATAAACAAATAACTGAATAAACAAATAAGAGAGCTCTTCTTTATAGTTAATAAATGCAGAAGAAATAGTGGAATAGAAAATCACCATTTGGCAAGTACATTAAAAACTCTTTCAGGTAAGTACTGTATGGTAAAATACATGTATAGTAAAAATAATGGGTGATTATTTTTAAAATAAATTTTAAAAAAGCGGCACCCACCACAGAGTAACAGCCGATCAAAGATAATAGCATCAATGGTGGAAAAAATTGATACCATATGCATCCCTATAGGATACACTGAGAAAGACACATATCACTTCTGCACTAACCTTACTAAAAATGCACAACCTGAATTTAACCATGAAAAAACACCAGACAAATCCAAAGTGGGGGATATACTATAAATAACCAACACTTCAAGAGTCAAGGTCATAAAGAAATATTTGTAAATATATGTAAGTCTGTAATTATTTCATACTGAAAATATTAAAAGAACTTTTTAAAAAACTGCATATATGTCCTCCAGTTTCATCCATGATACATATTGCAGGATTTCCACTCATCAGTCAATGGACATTTAAGCTGTTTTCACATAATGGCTATTTTGATTAGTGTTGCAATAAACATCTGAGGGCTATTATCTCTTTGAGATCCTGATTTTTATTCTTTTGAATAAATACTTAGAAGTAAAACCACTGGAATTAAGTGAAATAAACCAGTCACAGAAGGACATATACTCCATGATTCTATTTGTGTAACGTCTCTAAAATAGTTAAACTTTTAAGTCAGAGAGTAGCACAGTGGTTGCCAGGGAGCAGGGAGGTGGGTATGAGAGGATAAATAAATAAGAGACATAAAGTGTCAATTATGCAAAATAAATAAGTTCTGGAGATTTGTGCTACAGCTGTACACCTGAAATATTTTTAAGAGGGTAGATTTCATGTTAAAATGAGATAAATTTAAATTTAATTTTTAAAAACTGCCACTATGAAAAAAAATGATGACTAAAAATATCTTAAAACTATAGTACACTGATAGTTACAAGAGAACAAAATAACAGCATACATAAAGATATTAAGGATAAATTTAAAAATAAAGAATAATAATTAATAATTATTAGAGAATAATTTTGAGAAATATTCCCTTTGCGAGGTATTAATTCCTTACTGCTGCTGTAAAAATTGACCACGAACTCAGTGGCTTAAAACAATGTGAATTTATTCTCCCAGTTCTAGAAGTCCTAACGAAGTCCAAATAAATCTTACAAAGTAAAAGGAATGTGTTTGGTGAGGTTTCTTCTGGGGGCATTCAAAGAGAATTCATTTCCTTGCCTTTTCCAGCTTCTAAAGATTGCTCACTCCTCGGCTCATGACCCTGTCCCCTTCCTGGCTTCCTGTTCCCATGATCACATCTCCCACATCTGTAGTCAAATCTCCCTCAACCCCTCTTCTTAAAAAATCTTAGTATTACACTAGATCTACAAGGACAATCTCCCCATCTCAAAATGGTCAATTTAATCATATCTGCAAAATCTCTTTTACCATTTAAGGTAATATACTCACAACTTTTAGGGATTAGGATGTGTACATCTTTGGGGGAAAGAGGGATTATTCAGCCTACCAGTATCAGTTTATAAATGTCTGGAGAAATATCTAATACAGTGTTAGAAACAGTTTTCTCTAGGTAGAATTATCAGCAATTTTAATTTGTCTTTTTCCTATCTCTTTTCTAGAATGAACGTGGATTATTACTTCCATAATTGGGCCCAAAAAGATTTTTAAGTGGTTTGCTCAGAGGACTTTTCTCTTTTGATCCTTGATCTTTAACACATTTCTCAAATGATTTAAACTATGCATTAAGTAATTAGATTTACATAGTTATATATCTGTTCAAAAAACAGCATATCTCATTTCTAATTCACTTACTTCTTAGGTATACACCAAAAAAACATGTAAAATACTCAGTCTCTTTTGTTAGTCTTCTATGACTAGAGCAAACCAAGAGTTGAGTTCCAACACTCAGCAGCAGATTTCTTTTGGGGTAATTCAGTCGGTACTGGACTAGCAGTCATGGAACAAAAAAAGTGACTGCTATTTACTGCAAAGAATATCATGTTACACACAAAATTAAGTTCATGAATAAACGAAGCACCATAAAAGAAGCTTTTGCAAATAAAATATCAAGTGAAAAGACTTTAACATGTATAAAATATTTAAAGAGGCCAAACTAATGATTAATGGGAAAGATGACTAAAAATTTAAATGCTACAGCAAAAGGCTCTTTGAAACAGAACTTGGACTATAAAGAAAGTTTCTGAGAACATTATATATGTGAGGTGATGAAAAGCAAATAATGAGTATTTGTTGTAGTCTTTCAACAAAAACTATATGTGATAATGTAGTTTCTAAGAAAATAATAATCAGTGATAAAAATCATCAAAATATATGTTGTAAATATCTATATATTTAGATGCAAGAAGGCAAACATCAGAATCAGAAATGAAATTGATCTTGACTTGTATATATCAATGATACTGTTCATTCAAATTTCAGCTCATTTGAGAACCAGAATAATTATTATATAAATTTTGAATTGTTACAGAAATTTTTAATTGGGATATTTTGAGAAATGAACTGAGGCTTTATGATTTGCTTTTTCACCATTAATGCTGTATTTCACTTTTAATTTGAGCATTAACCACAGTATTTAAGGAGATCTCAAACTCAGTCTCCCCTTTACTGAAAAGGTTATATTATACAGGTTAACTAACTTCAGTGAGATTCGATGCCACAATGGGGATAAAACCGCTTATCTCAGAGTATTATTCTATGGCTTAAATATAATTGTGCCAGTGTGTACGTGGCTTAGAGAAGACTATTAAAAGAAAGGGGCATTCAAAAAAAAAAGGGGCATTCAATAAATGTTATTTCACTTTTCTTATTTACTCTATTGGTTCTGAATGAATTCTAAAAAATTTCAAAAGTCAAACAGATTCTCATATGTGTATTTATATATAAGTACATATTTGTTATGAGTTCATGATCACATATATTTGGTTCTATGTAGTTTCACTGCAATCCCTTTGCCACAAGCATATTTGTTGTACAAATAATTGGCCATAAGGCAATTTTGCCATAAAAGATTAAAAAATAACGGGTGATAGTTTGGCTTGACAGATTTTTGGCTTCAACACCTGTTTGGTTTCATTTCTCCATTGATGCAGTGCTCCCATTTTTATACTATATAAATCTTAGACCTCATAATGGTCCATACAGTGGCACATAGTTCTGAACCCACATTTCCTGCAGAATAATGGAAAGTCTATCAGTGGACTTGTGATAAGATGGAAAGAATAAATAACAGTATAGAATGCTTTCACAATGAAATACAAAGCCCAGGTACCAGTATGCATACTACTATTTGGAAACTGATATCCCTCCTAAAGAAGGAAAAATTTTTAGCAGAAAAGGAAAAACTATAATGCTAAAGGAGGAAACAAATCAACAAGCAAGAAAAAAAAATGTATAACAGTATGAATAAAATAATTTAAAAACAAGTTCTTAGGAACGACCAGCAAAATAAAATCAGTTATTTGCAAAGTATTTCCATGAATCGGCACACATTTTAAAGGTATTCAAATAGTTTGTATTTTACAATAAAGAGTTTTTAATTTTGTTACATTTTCATGTTTATGTCCTTTTTAATGCATGTCCCTCTTTTATTTTTTGTGATTTTATCTTTTACAGCAGAATTGACTTACACCCAATTAGTTTATGTGATGAAAATGCTTAGAAAAAAGATGTTTAGGAGAAAAATATCAGACACATATATTTAGTCATCCTGGGGTCAGGAAAGGATGCACATAGATGGACAAAAATATTAAGGATCCAAGTATGTTTTAAACAATAGCATTTGTATAAATACATATGTTTGCCAACTTAGAAATAGGTTTAGTAAATGATAAAATTTGTTTGAATTTAAGTCTTACTGTTTCACATTTTTACATGTAGATCCAGAAATATGCCTCAGAAAATGAACCAAAATGCGTCCTTTCATGTTGTATTGCTCTTACCAAGCTGTCTGACACACTGCAAACAGACTATTTTAAAATTAAAATTTAACATTTTGTCTCCTCATAACACTTTTCAATGGCTCCCATTTTTGTTACAAGGCCAAAACCCTCTATGTTTTATAAAGCACTGCATGTTTTGGATCCTGCAAATCCCATGCACCTCATCTCTTGCCTCCCGACACCTGATTCTGTGTTTCTCACGTCCCATGTTCTTTCCAGCCAGATGACCTTTGTACATGCTGTCCCTCTGACTGCTCTCCATTCTCACATGTACATCACTCCACTATCAAGTTATCTGCACATCAAAGCTCCCTCATTTTCTTGCCTGACCCATTCCTATTCCCTGCCTCACAAATTAGGTCAGGTTCTCTTAAAATATATTACCAAGACATCTATATTTCTCATTCAGGGTTCTTATGACAATTACATATCTAGGCAATTGTATAACAGGTATAATATCTATTTCCCTACTAGTTAATAAGCATCAGTGGAGCAGAACCCATTTTGTTCTCTGTAATATCCCCAGAGTCCAACAAAGTAGTTAGTCAATAAATACATGTTCAGTGAATAAACAAAAGTGAGTCAATTCCAATAAGTGACATCCTTGCGAAGCTCTAACAGTGTAACTCTTCAGTAAGTAAATTACAGAGAAAAAAAAATGTCACGCTTGTGAGTATTAAATGAAATTATTAATATTAAATTGTTTCTACATAATAAATATTCAATAGATACTAGTTTTTCTTTGCTTGCTGAACAGTAATATCCCTGTTTACAATAATTAATTTAAAATTTCTATTGAGGAGTCAAGATGGTGGAGGAGTAGCAGTCTTAGATGACATAAGGTAGCAGGAGATCAGCTACACAGTTTATCAAACCATTCTGAACACCTACAAATCCAACACGAGATCGAAGAGAAGAAGAGCAGAAATTCTAGAAACAGAAAATCACCACTTTCTGAAAGGTAGGACCTGCGGAGAAGTGAATCCGAAGTGATGGGAAGATAGACCTGGGGGGGTGGGAGGGAGGAGCCAGCTCCTGACAAGCAGCAGAGCAATGAAGCACAAAATAAGAACTTTTAAAAGTCTGCTGCACTGAGGGACATCACTCCAGAGGCTAGGCGGGGGTGGAGCCCTCGAGGGGACAGCGTGGTCTCAGGGTCACAGAAGGATCGGGAGTGTCTGAGTGGTGCAGAGCTCCCAGATTATCGGAGCGGGGAAGCCGGCTTCAGAGGGGGAAGCCGGCTACAGAGACGGAGCCCAGGAGTGAAGTCTCACCTTTGGGTTACCTTAAACTCTGACCTGTGGCACAGTCAGACCACTGCACTTTGAGCAGGGACACCACAAGTGGCAGATCTGGGGAGACCCCCCAGAAGAGCGGCAGGGATTTGCTGGGTTTGAAGACTATGGGCAGGGCTGTGTGCCAGAGACAGAGATGCTCAGTCACAGGCCGGGTGAGCTCGGAGCACGGCTGGAGACCAGGGAGACGGAAGTGATTGAGCACGTTTCTCCGAGGGCACACTGAGGAGTGGGGCCCCGAGCTCTTGGCACCTCCAGGCTGGGATTGAGAGGATGCCATTTTCATTCCAGTCCTCCACAGCTCTACGGAAAGCAGTAGGGAACAAAAACTCCCAAGAATGAATTAGCAGATTACTTAGCACGGCCCATGGCAAGTGCAGAGCAATTCCTCCTCTGGCAAAAACACTTGAGAATCACTAAATCAGGCCCCTCCCCCCCAGTAGATCAGAAAGAATTTCCAGCCAAGACCAAGCTCACTGATCAAGGAGAACAGCGGAATTCCAGAGAGTGGAAAGCAAACCATGGAATTCATGGCTTTCTCCCCATGATTCTTCAGTCTTGCAAAGTTAATTAATTTTATTTAATTTTTTTAAATTTTCTTCTTATTCTAATTTCAACTTTTACTCTTTCCTCTTTAAACATCTCTTTAACTAGTTTACCTTAACAATACCTTTCTTTAAAAAAAATCTTTTTGAACCTTCATTATTATATAGTCATATTTTATCCTTCATTATATCTAACTTTATTTTTTGTATACACATAGGATTTTTTCTTCTAAAAAACTTAGGGATACAACTTCTTCAAATAGATCTAAATATACCCTAAATCTAGCACAGGGCTTTGTTCTAGTGTCCAGCCTGAACAAATTCTCTCCACTTTCTTTTTCTTTCTTTTCCCAAAAAACTTATCTATTCAACTCCCTTTTTAGAATTTCCTCAAAATTTTCATCTTTACATTCATATTACATCCCTTCATCGTGTTTACCCTTATTTGTGTGTGTGTGTGTAAATATATGTGTGTGTGTGGGTATATATATATATATATATATAAGTTCTTCTTTCTTTAAAATTTTGGGAGGCCGTTTCTTCTAAGAGACCAAAATACTCCCAAAATTCAGTGGGTGGCTCTGTTTTATTCACCAGTCTAATACATATATTTTCTTTTTCCTTTTTCTTTTTTTTTTTAATCCTACTTAAACCCTTTCTTCCCCCTCCCCCATGATTTGGGGTCTCTTCTGATTTGGTTAAAGCACATTTTTCTGGGGACTTTACCACCCTTTTATTTGGATAAAATGAAAGGCAGGAAAATTCACCACCAAAAAAGGAACAAGAGGCAGTACTGAAGGCTGGACCTAATCAATATAGACATTGGTAATACATCAGATCTAGAGTTCAGAATGATGATTCTCAAGGTTCTAGCCGGGCTCGAAAAAGGCATGGAAGATATTAGAGAAACACTGTCTGGAGAAATAAAAGCCCTTTCTGGAGAAATAAAAGAACTAAAATCTAACCAAGTTGAAATAAAAAAAGCTACTAATGAGGTACAATCAAAAACAGAGGCTCTTACTGCTAGGATAAATAGGGCAGAAGAGAGAATTATTGATATAGAAGACCAAAAGACATAGAAAAAAGAAGCTGAGCAAAAGAGAGACAAACTACTACTGGACAAGAAGGGGAGAATCGAGAGATAAGTGATACCATAAGATGAAACAACATTAGAATAATTGGGATTCCAGAAAAAAATAGAGAGGGGGCAGAAGGTATATTGGAGCAAATTATTGTAGAAAATTTCCCTAATATGGCAAAGGGAACAATCATCAAAATCCAGGAGGCACAGAGAACCCCCCTCAAAATCAATAAGAACAGGTACACACCCCTTCATCTAATGGTAAAACTTAAAAATCTTAGTGACAAAGAAAAAATCCTGAAAGCAGCCTGGGACAAGAAGTCTGTAACATACAACTAATAAAATATTAGATTGGCAGCAGACTTATCCACAGAGACCTGGCAGGCCAGAAAGAACTGGCATGATATATTCAGAGCACTGAACGAGAAAAACATGCAGCCAAGAATACTATATCCAGCTAGGCTATCTTGAAAATAGGAGAGAAAAAAGCTTTCAGGACAAACAAAAACTAAAAGAATTTGTAAACACCAAACCAGCTCTACAGGAAATATTAAAAGGGGTCCTCTAAGCAAAGAGAGAGCCTAAAAGTAGTAGACCAGAAAGGAACACAGACAATATACAGTGACAGTCACCTTAAAGGCAATACAATGGCACAAAATTCATATCTCTCAATAGTTACCCTGAATGTTAATGGGCTAAATGCCCCCAAACAAAATACAGAGGGTATCAGAACAGATTAAAAAAAAAAAAAAAAAAAAAAAAAAAAAAAAAAAAAAAAAAAAAAAAAAAAAAAAAAAAAAAAAAAAAAGACCTATCAATATGCTGTCTACAAGAAACTCATTTTAGACCCAGATTTAAAGTGAGGGGGTGGAAAACAATTTACCATGCTAATGGACATCAAAAGAAAGCTGGGGTGGCAATCCTTATGTCGGATCAATTAGATTTTAAGCCAAAGACTATAATAAGAGATGAGGAAGGACACTATATCATACTCAAAGGGTCTGTCCAACAAGAAGATCTAATAATTTTAAATATCTATGCCTCTAACATGGAAGCAGCCAGTTATATAAACCAATTAGTAACAAAATCAAAGAAACACATCAAAATAATACAATAATAGTAGGGGACTTTAACACTCCCCTCACTGAAATGGACAGATCATCCAAGCAAAAGATCAACAAGGAAATAAAGGCCTTAAATGACACACTGGACCAATGGACATCAAAGATATATTCAGAACATTCCATCCCAAAGCAACAGAATACACATTCTTCTCTACTGCACATGGAACATTCTTGAGAATAGATCACATCCTGGGTCATAAATCAGGTCTCAACTGGTACCAAAAGATTGGGATCACTCCCTCCTTATTTCCAGACCACAATGCTCTGAAGCTAGATCTCAATCACAAGAGGAAAGTTGGAAAGAACCCAAATATATGGAGGCTAAAGAGCAATCTACTGAAGAATGAAGGGGTCAACCAGGAAATTAAAGAAGAATTGAAAAATTCATGGAAACAAATGATAATGAAAACACAATGGTTCAAAATCTGTGGAACACAGCAAAGGCAGTCCTGGGAGGAAAATATATAGCGAAATAAGCCTTTCTCAAGAAACAAGAAAGGTCTCAAATATAACGTAACCCTACACTTAAAGGAGCTGGAGAAAGAACAACAAAGAAAGCCTAATCCCAGCAGGAGAAGAGAAATAATAAAGATCAGAGCAGAAATCAATGAAACAGAAACAACAACAACAACAAAAAAAAAAAACAGAACAAATCAACAAAACTAAGAGATGGCTCTTTGAAAGAATTAATAAGATTGATAAACCCCTGGCCAGACTTATCGAAAACAAAAGAGAAAGGACCCAAATAAGGAAAATCATGAATGAAAGAGGAGAGATCACAACCAACACCAAAGAAATACAACATTGTAAGAACATACTATGAGCAACTCTACGCCAACAAATTTGACAATCTGGAAGAAATGGATGAATTCCTAGAGACATATAAAGTGCCACAGCTGAATCAGAAAGAAATAGAAAACCTGAACAGACCCATAATCAGTAAGTAACAGTCATCAAAAATCTCCAAACAAACAAAAGCCCAGGGCCAGATGGCTTCCCAGGGGAATTCTACCAAACATTTAAAGAAGAATTAATTCCTATTCTCCTGAAACTGTTCCAAAAAATAGAAATGGAAGGAAAACTTCCAAACTCATTTTATGAGGCCAGCATCACCTTGATCCCAAAACCAGACAAGGATCCCATTAAAAAAGAGAGTTACAGACTAGTATCCCTGATGAACACAGATGTGAAAATTCTCACCAAAATACTAGCCAATAGGATTCAACAGTACATTAAAAGGATTATTCCCCACGACCAAGTGGGATTTATTCCAGGGCTGCAAGGTTGGTTCAACATCCGCAAATCAATCAATGTCATACAACACATTAATAAAAGAAAGAATAGGAACCATATGATACTGTCAATACTGAAATACTGAAATTAATTAATTAATTAATTAATTAATACTGAAAAATCATTTGACAAAGTACAGCATCCCTTCCTGATCAAAACTCTTCAAAGTGTAGGGATAGAGAGCACATATCTCAATATTATCAAAACCATCTATGAAAAACCCACCGCAAATATCATTCTCAATGGAGAAAAACTGAAAGTTTTTCCGTTAAGGTCAGGAACACGGCAGGGATATCCATCATCACCACTGCTATTCAACATAGTACTAGAAGTCCTAGCCTCAGCAATCAGACAACAAAAAGAAATTAAAGGCATCCAAATCGGCAAAGAAGAAGTCAAACTATCACTCTTTGCAGATGATATGATACTTTATGTGGAAAACCCAAAGACTCCACTCCAAAACTGCTAGAACTCATACAGGAATTCAGTAAGTGTCAGGATATAAAATCGATGCATACAAATCAGTTGCATTCCTATACACCAACAACAAGACAGAAGAAAGAGAAATTAAGCAGTCAATCCCATTAACAATTCCACCGAAAACCATAAGATACCTAGGAATAAACCTAACCAAAGAGGCAAAGGATCTGTACTCAAAAAACTATAAAATACTCATGAACGAAATTGAGGAAGACACAAAGAAATGGAAAAATATTCCATGCTCTTGGATTGGAGGAACAAATATTGTGAAAATGTCTATGCTACCTAAAGCAATCTACACTGTAATGCAATCCCTATCAAAATCCCAACCAATTTTTTCAAAGAAATGGAATGAATAATCCTAAAATTTATATGGAACCAGAAAAACCTCGAATAGCCAGAGGAATATGAAAAAGAAAGCCAAAGTTGGTGGCATCACAATTCCAGACTTCAAGCTCTATTACAAAGCTGTCACCATCAAGACAGTATGGTACTGGCACAAAAACAGATACACAGACCAATGGAACAGAATAAAGAGCCCAGAAATAGACCCTCAACTCTATGAGCAACTAATCTTTGGCAAAACAGAAAAGAATGTCCAGCCTCTTCAACAAATGGTGTTGGGAAAATTGGACAGCCATATGCAGAAAAATGAAATTGGACCATTTCCTTACACCACACACGAAAACAGACTCAAAATGGATGAAGGACCTCAATATGAGACTGAAATCCATCCAAATCCTTGAGGAGAACACAGGCAGCAACCTCTTCGACCTCAGCCACAGCAACGTCTTCCTAGGAACATCGCCAAAGGCAAGGGAAGCAACGGCAAAAATGAACTATTGGGATTTCATCAAGATCAAAAGCTTTTGCACAGGAAAGGAAACAGTTAACAAAACCAAAAGACAACTGAAAGAATGGGAGAAGATATTTGCAAACAACGTATCAGATAAAGGGCTAGTATCCAAAATCTATAAAGAACTTATCAAACTCAACACTGAAAGAACAAATAATCCAATCGAGAAATGGGCAGAGGAAAAGAATAGACATTTCTGCAAAGAAGACATCCAGATGGCCAACAGACACATGGAAAAGTGCTCCACATCACTCAGCATCAGGGAAATACAAATCAAAACCACAATAAGATACCACCTCACACCAGTCAGAATGGCTAAAATTAACAAGTTAGGGAATGACAGATGCTGGCGAGGATGCGGAGAAAGGGGAACCCTCCTACACTGCTGGTGAGAATGCAAGCTGGTGCAACCGCTCTGGAAATCAGCATGGAGGTTCCTTAAAAAGTTGAAAATAGAGCTACCTTACGACCCAGCAATTGCACTATTGGGTGATCTGAAGGGGTACATACACCCAAATATTTATAGCAGCAATGTCCACAATAGCCAAACTATGGAAAGAACCTAGATGTTCATCAACAGGTGAGTGCATAAAGAAGATGTGATATATATATATAGATAGATAGATCGATAGATTTATCTATCGATCTATCTATCTATATATATCATGCAGCGATCAAAATCCTGCAGCAATCAAAATCAAAATGAAATCTTGCTATTTACAACGATGTGGATGGAACTAGAGGGCAATATGCTGAGCGAAATAAGTCAATCAGAGAAAAACAATTATCATATTATCTCCCTGATATGAGGAAGGTGAGAAGCAACAAGGAGGGTTTGGAGGGTAGGAAAGGAATAAATGAAATAAGATGCGATTGGGAGGGAGACAAACCATAAGAGACTCTTAATCTCACAAAACAAACTGAGGGTTACCGGGGGTCGGGGGGTCGGGAGAGGGTAGTTGGGTTATGGACATTGGGGAAGGTATGTGCTATGGCGAGTGCTGTGAAGTGTGTAAACCTAGCGATTCACAGACCTGTACCCTTGGGGCTAATAATACATTATATGTTAATAAAAAAATATTTTAAAAAATTCTATTGAGCTTGGAACATTTAGAATAATTCCACAGGTAAAATTTGAAAGTTGAACATTTGCTAGATATAGTTTCAGAGAAAAAAACAGAGATATTTTGTTATTACTCACTCTGAAAATGACTGATTCTGTGGCCTCCTAGGATATACAAACTCTTTGGTTCTTACTTTTTTCATCAGGAAATAAAAGAAGATGGATGATGATTACCATTGCATATATATCACTGATTCTAATTTAGGGCTCTTCATATAATGTGTCATGACTTCTTCAGAAGCCACTTTCCTTACTTCATAATATCTCCAATTAGCTAAACTATATTATTACTCTGCCATGATATATGGAAATCTACGCAGATTTTATGTGAAGCAAATGTTCAATAGACTAAGTAAAAACACAGTCTTGAGACATTTTTAAAAAATGAATGGCTGATGCTTAAAGTTGCTCAATGGTGGATTTTACTACTTAATGAAATAAATTTTAAAATAAATGTAAAGCAACTTTTACTTGATTACCTATAACATGATCTCTAAACATTTTTGTTCAAACACCCACCAATAAAAATGCTTCTTCATACAGCTACAATATATGCATATTCACTTATTTATTGATATTTTATATGTGTACTACTATTATACATTATTTAAAGCCTGCCTAAAACACACACACTTTTCTAAGTACAGATTCTAAAAAGAGAAGTTCCTGGGCTCATAGACTCCCACTCTAGTAAATAAAGAAAACCCACATATATATAAACAAATAAACCAAGTGAGATAAGTTCATACAGTATTAAGTATTAGGATGGGGGAAAAAAGTTATTGTGATACCTGAAAGAGTCCATTTTAGGTGGGATGGAATATTAGCTAGAGACAAAGTATTTAAGGCAGAAAAATATTAAGTGCAAAAGCCATGATCTAAAGCAAAGTTTAAGATATTTAAAAAGAAACAGATTAAGGGGCACCTGGGTGGCTCAGTGGGTTAAAGCCTCTGCCTTTAGCTCAGGTCATGATCCCAGAGTCCTGGGATCAAGCCCTGCATTGTGCTCCTTGCTCAGCAGGGAGCCTGCTTCCTCCTCCTTCTCTGCCTGCCTCCCTTCCTGCTTGTGATCTATGTCAAATAAATAAAATCTTAAAAAAAAACAAAAGAGATTAAGTCATTAAGAACTTTTATAAAAATAAAATAACTGCCATATAAATTCCCAAATATTGAGAAATCTTGGCCTCTACTTTGTTCATTGATTCCTATGTCAGTATGGGAATCAGTATAGTTAAAGTTACACTATGTCTGGATATCTATCAGGTGGGAGTTTTTCACTATTTTTTCCCTTTCATAATTTTACTGAATATTCTAAAAGTGTATTATTTAAAATAAAATTTACAGTAATTTACTCTATTGTATATACTTCAAAAAACTGAACGGAATGAAATTCTAATTGGAATTCCATAAAATTTATATATCAATTTTGGTTAAGTATGATATTTTCATATGAAGACTTCTTATTTAAGAAAACAGTTTGAATTTTAAATGCTTAGACCCTCTTTTTATTTCTTTCAACATGATGTTTCTATTTTATTCATTTAAAAACATGTGAGGTAAATATTATTAATTTTTGTTGTCCTAGTTTTATTACCCATAGTCAAGAATATGGGTTATAGACCCAGAATGCTGAATGGAAACTAGCTTTGTCATTTCCTAGATGTGTGATTTCATAAAAATTAACTAAACTCTCCTTGCCTCTGTTGCCTCAAACAGAAAATGTTGATAATTAGTATACCCTTCTCATTTCAGGATTAAATAAACTAATAAATATAAAAAGCTTAGACTAGCTTGGAAGAGTAAATGCTCAATAAATGTTAACTAGTATTTTAAAGTCAGGTAATTGTTTTCCAGGTTGGAACAAAACTATGTTTTATTTAATAAATGACGCTAAATAATGAGCTAGATATCAGTGAGGAAAAAGTTGTTCACAGTGAGAATATTCTGTATAAGTTTTTATGTAAAATTGTTCTCAGGGCATGATTTATTTAGAAAAGCATTCTGGGCCTTCATTTGCCCATTCAGCATCTTTATACAAATAAGGAACTATTACCCGTTGCACACGACAGATACACAACACAGCAGGTTATGTGGCTTAGTAAGATAGCACAAGATATCAGTTCCCATTCTCTCCTGCAGCTTGGAAACTTTGCAGAGAGCACAGACTGCACAACTCCATTTGGAAACCCTGGTGGGATGTTTTCAGACATTTTTATTTCTTCCTTAAACTTTACCTTATTTATTTTTACAATGAGTCTGTATTATTTATATAACCAGAATAATTTAATACTTTCATTATAAAATATTTTGCCAAAGAAACTTTTCATCTCACTTCTAGATTAATTTGATAGCAAATTTTTAATTTTTTATAAGATTTTATTTGCTTATTTGTCAGAGAGAAAGGGAGAAAGAGAGCACAAGCAGGGGAAGCAGCAGGCACAGGGAGAAGCAGGCTCCCCACTGACAAGGAGCCTGATGTGGGACTCCATCCTAGGACCCTGGGATCATGACCCGAAGCCAAAGGCAGAGACTTAGCCAACTGAGCCAACCAGGTGTTCCCAACAGCAATTTTTATCAGCTATTTTTAACTTTTTCATAATTGTGTTATACTGCCCTTCATTTTAAAGTATGCTAAAATGTTCATAATTCTGAAATAAAAATCTAAAATTACTGGTTTATAAGCTTAAGGAAATTTAACAAAAACATTGATGAATCAAAGAATAAAGTTAAAATGCCAACCATATGGTTAATTTATGTTTTGTCAGATCATCCTCAATCCAACATGTCTTCAATCCTGGAAACAAAAGAATTTAGATTCTCTGAGTTCATCAGGGTCACATGTCTATTTGCAGATGGACCAGCCAGATTCTGTTCAAATAGCTATTTATACTCAATGATTAAAAAGTCATAGAAAACAGGGGCACCTAGGTGGCTCAGTGGGTTAAAGCCTCTGCCTTTGGCTCAGGTCATGATCCCAGCGTCCTGGGATGGAGTCCTGCATCAGGCTCTCTGCTCAGCAGGGAGCCCACTTCCCTTCCTCTCTCTCTGCCTGCCTCTGTCTTCTTGTGATCTCTGTCTGTCAAATAATTTTTTTTAAAAAGCCAAAGAAAACATTAACTAACAAAATACATTATATTTAGCTTAAAATGGGAAAAATCTTTTACCCATTTTAGAACAAAATATAGGATAATTACACTAAGTATAAGGTTAATTTAAATTTTAATTTCTTTTATTGCTTTGTATAACATAGAATTTTAAGTAATTAAATTGAGATTGATTTTCATTAGTTATAGCTATAACACTTATTAGAAATATCATCTCCTATACCAAACAAAAGAAAAATTCAAATCCTTAAATAATATGCTTAAAAAATCTTTCAGCCCAAAACATAAACATTAATAAACATTAACTGTATCAATAATAACTAAAGAGTTTACAGTGGGATGAGTGAATATTTATTTTTTTAGTAATATATACTAATGTAAGATGTGATGACTGGTAAAAGTGAGCACTGAATATAAAAGTAGTAATTTTATAAAAAGTAGTAATTAAATTCCTTACTCTTAAAAGAGACAGTGTATTATTATCATCACAAAATTATATCCTGACCTCTAAAGAGCAATAGAAGAAATTCAAAATAAAACAGTAATTTTCAAAAATAAAAGGTTAAATACACCAAAATATGTTTGGAAATATACTAAAACAATAATAATTAGTAGTTTGGACATTACATGTCCTTAAATAATTAATGTAGTAGTAGCATAAATTAGAGGAATTTAGACAGTGACTTTTCTGTACTGTGAAACACATCATCTATATAACATTTTCATAGTCGTCTTTCATTTTGTGTTTAAGATTTCTTTCCTATAACTGTTATAATTAAAAAGAAAGCATTTAAGAAAAAAAAGAAACTACACTGCAGTAACTACTATTTTTCATATTTGCCAAGATAAATCGAGAAATTCAATGTTTACAAGGACCAATCAAAGGACAAATCACTGCTAGGAACTTGAATTTTGTTCCATGTAAGGAATGACCACTTTCTAATACATTCAGTTTTTGGTTTTAAACTGAACTTTAAAAAACTACAAAGACTGTCTATGGGATACAACTGCTAGTATATTACTTTCAATTAAGTTAACACCACATTGCACTCAATTGCTTTAAGCTACAGGATGTGCTTGCATTTTAAATTTCACTGGAATCTTTAAGACCAGAATAGTTTCCATTAACACTATTACAAGAACTACTGACCTTTTCTTTTTTAAAACACCATTTCTTTCCAACGTTATTGAGTTTTAAAGGTCTCATAACAAATGACAAGGCTGCCATCTAGTGCTTTATGACTATTCCTTAAACATTTTTAAGAGAGTGAGAGTCCTATGTAATCTAGAGGTGAGCTATCCAGTATGGCAGCCACTACACACCAGTGGCTATTGAGTAACTGAAATGTGACGGATTTGAATTGAGATTACTATAAGGATAGAATACAAATTGTATTTCAGAGACTCAGTTTGAAAAAAAAAAAAAAAAAGATCTCATTGATGATTTTTATACTGTTACATGTTAAACTGAGATTTCAACTATGTTGAGTAAAATAAAATAGATTATAAAAATTAATTTTACCTGTTTCCTTTAACTTTTTTAATGTACTAGTAGAAAATTTAAAATTACATATGTGATTCACATGATATTTATATTGGATAGCACTGATCTGTAAGAAAAGTTATCTTAGTCTTAAACATAAAAGATGTATTAAATATTATGTATTTTTTTCCTATTATAAAAGATGTATATTTCTTATTTTTTAAAAAAGTGTAATATAACTTACACATGTCCATAAGTGTAACTAGCTACTCCTTTGGGACACAATAAAAGCTAAAGATTAAAAAAGGACCAAAGGGGAACTTCTAATTTTAAAAAAATCACATAAAAATATGTGTGCCCCCCCCCAAAAAAAATCGGGAATGTTTGAAAAAGAAAAGCAAAACTAATGTGGACAAATTAGAGAATAAAGATAATTTATGAGACATAAAAAACAATTTGAGCATCAGTAAGGTTAATAATTGCAAATGGATTTAAACATAATAAATATGTGTGAATCCATAAGTTTATGATAAAAAGAAAACTTGTCGTGTTTGAGAGATTTATTGAGCAAATAATTCTTTACTTTGAAAACTGGTAAATAAAAACAACTAATATCACATTTACCATGCCTTTTCTATATAAACTGTAGCAATGAGTAACCGAATATTTGATAAGAGGAAATTTATTTTTACAGAATTTTCTAATCAAGAAATAAAATAAGGAATTAAAGTTATCACAGTTTTACAACCCCTTATCAATTACAATCTAAACACTGAGCTTCAGTGTCTGCTAAGAACTATGTAGAAAATAATGTTAATAAGATACAATAACAATTAAAAAGTAAATAAGAAAAGGAAATTACTAGACAAATCCTAAAACTGATGAACTAGAAAACAAAATCAACGGAAAGGATGTATAAACCCAAAGGCCATGTTATAATATGGCAGAGAGAGAGAGAGAGAACACTACCAATAAAATAGCACAAGACTCCAAAATTTTGTTTCTATTTAGCTAGTCTTTGAAGTTCACTTGACATTTTTTAACTATTTCTATTTTAAAAGAGATCTTCAATCTTCTCAAATTTATTTTTAAAAGCTATCACCTTGGTTACCCAGCATGAAAATAGAAAAGAAAAACAAAAACATTACAGCCAGAGGTCATTTCATTAGAAAAAAATGTAAAAGTATAGTTTGCATTCATTCATATTAAAAATAATACTAAATATAATATAAACAAGCACCATTTAGCAGTGTCCCAAATAATAATGTGTCATGCCCAGGTTTGGTTTACCCCATGATTAAAAGATACTTAACATCAGAAAACCTATTAATACAACTTCATACTAAACAAGGTAAAGGAAGAATTCATTCATGATGAAATTTTGTAGCAGACTAATACATAATAATTTTTTAACTTGATAAAGGAAATATTCCATAAGTTACAGCAAACTCTTTACTTGATGGTGATGTCTATTACCATCATTTTGATTCAGTGCTTAAACAGATCCCAACCATCCAGTATGGGATTTAAAAAACTGGAAAGATGTAAGTATTATTACCCCAGAATTGTTTTTGCTTACATTTTGATAGTAAATGTTTTTCCATCCCTTCACCTTCAATCTTCATGTATCTTTAGGTCTGAAGTGAGCCTCTTATAAGCAACACATAGATGGACCTAGCTTTTTTACCCACTTAGTCACCCTATGTCTTGATTGGAACATTTAGCCCATTTCCATTTAAAGTAATTTTTGATAGATAATATACTTATTGCCAATTTGTTACTTGTTTTATAGTTGTTTTTGTGTTCTCTATTTCTTTCTTCTCTTACTCTCTTCCCTTGTGATTTGATAGTGTTCTTTAGTGTAATGCTTGGATTCTTCTCTCTTTATTTTCTGTGTATCAGTGATAGGCTTTTGATTTGTGATTATCATTAAGTTTATATATAACATCTTATGCATCTAGCAATCTATAGTAAATTGGTGGTCACTTAAGTTTGAACCCATTCTAAAAATGCTACATTTTTACTCCCTTCCCCATGTTTTATGTATGTAGTGTCATACTTTACATTTTTTTTTATTTTTATGAATTCCTTTACAGATTTTTATAAACTTACTTGATTTTTCAGTTTCTGTGATTTAACATCCATACTGGTATTATTAGTGATTTATCTACCACTTTTATTATATGTTTATGTTTACCTATGAAATTTTTTCTTTCATAATTTTCTTACTTCAAATTATGGCCTTTTCTTTACATTCAAAGAATTTCCATTAATCTTTCTTGTAAGGCTACTTTACTGGTGATGAGCACCTTTAGCTTTTCTTTGAGAAACTTTTTTTTGGTTTTTTGTTTTTCTTTTTTGTTTGGGAAACTCTACCTCTCCTTCTATTCTGAATGATAGCCTTGATAGGTAGAACATTCTTGGTTGCAGCTTTTTTTCCTTTCAACATTTAGAATATATCACACCACTCCCTTCTGGCCTTTTAAAGCTACAGCTGAAAAATCAGCTGGTGGCCTTATGGGTTCTTCTTTGTACGTAGCTCTTTTTCCCTGTTGCTTTTAAATCTTTTTGTCATTTTACTTATTATGTAACTTGCTGTGGACCTCCTTGGGTTAATTTTGGTGGTGAGGAAGTAACAATACTTATATTGAACAAAATAGACTTTAAAACAAAGACTCTAACAAGAGACAAAGAGGGACACTACACAATCATAAAGAAAACAATTCGAAAAGAGTATATATCAATTGTAAATATCTATGCACCCAAAATGGGAGGATTTAAATACATAAAACAACTATTAACATATATAAAGGAATAAATTAACAGTAATACTATAGTAGTAGAGGACTGTAACACCCCACTTACATCAATGGATGGAACATCCAGACAAAAAAATCAATAAGAAAACAGTGGCTTTGAATGATTTGTTAGACCAGATCAACCTAACAGATACATTCAGAACATTCCATCCAACAACAGTAGACTACACATTATTTTCAAATGTACATGGAATATTATCCAGAATAGATCACGTTATACCACAAAACAAGTCTCAATAAATTCAAAAAGACTGAAATCATATCCTGCATCTTTCCAAACAGAAGGGTATTAAACTCACAATTACAAGCAAAATTCTGGAAAGAACAGAAATACATGGAGACCAAACAAACGTGCTACTAAACAACGAAGAGATCAACCAAGAAATCAATGAGTAAATAAAAAAATACATGGAGACAAGTGAAAATGAAAACACAATGGTACAAAACCTTGGGATGCAACAAAAGCAGTGCTAAGAGGGAATTTTACAGCAATACAAGCCTACCTCAAGAAGCAAGAAAAATCTCAGATAAGCAATGTAACCTTACACCGAAGGAGCTAGACAAAGAACAAACAAAGCTAAAGCCAGAAGAAGGAAGGAAATAAAAATATTAGAGCAGAAACAAATGAAATAAAGACTAAAAGAACAACAGAAAAGATGAGTGAAATCATGAGATAGTTTTTTGAATGGATAAACAAAATGAATAAACCTTTAGCAAGATTCATCAAGAAAAAGAGGGCTCATAAATAAAATCAGAAATGGAAGAGAAATAATAACCAATGCCACAGAAATACAAAGAATTATGAATATTATGAAAAATTATGTACCAAAAAATTGGACAACCTAGAAGACATAAATTACTAACCTTCCAAAACTGAATCAGGGAGAAATAAGAAATTTGAGCACAGTGATTACTAGAAGAAAAAAAAACTGAATCTGTAATCAAAAAACTACCAACAAAAGAACTGGATAGAAGAGAATAAAACTGTTTTTATTTATATGTAATATAATTAATTGTATTTAAAAACCAAATATATAGATAAATAATTAGAACTAATAAGAGAATCCATTTAGGTTTATGAATATCACGTTAATGTACTAAAATGAATTTAATTTTTATATATGAAATATAAGTAGAAAATGTAATTTTAAAAGACATTATTTAAATAGCAACAAAGGTATCCAGAAATTTAGTATTTTACATATCTTACAAAACATGTGCAGGACATGGACACATGAAATCGAGCTCAACATTATCAGTCATAAGAAAAATATAAAGTAAAACCACAACCTACTACTACACATACTCTAGGATACCTACAATTAAAAAGACAGACAATATTAAGTTTTGGTGAGGATGTAGAATTACTGAAGCATTTATAAATTTCTAGTAGGAATGTAAAATGGTGCAAACATATTGTAAAATCTTTTGGCAGTTACATAAAAAGTTAGACGTAAGTTTGTCATATGACCCAGTAATTCCACTTCTAGGAATCTACCCAAGGGAAATGGAATTATATGTCTATACAAAGTCCATATGAATGTTCATATCAGCTTTTTTCATAACAGCCAAAGGCTAGAAATAATCCCAATGTTCATCTAGTGATAAACAACAAAAAAGTGGTATATCCATATGTTGTAACATCCATTACTTTTAAAAACTAAAATTGCTATACTCGCAAAGTAAAATAGAAACACCTTGTGATCATCGCAATTGATCCAGAAAAACTATATGATATACACAAACACCCATTCTAGAAGGACTAGAAGAGAATTTCTTCAACCTGATAAAGGCAAATAGGAAAAACCTACATCATACTTAATAGTGAAAGACTGAATGTCTTCCATCCAAAATCAACAATACTAGAATGTTGCCATGCTCATCACAGCTTTTCACATGGTAACAGAGGTAGTAGCCAATGCAATAAGGCAAGAAAAAGAAATAAAAGGCGTCCTTAGAGGAAAGAAAAAAAAAAACAATTCCATTAATTGCAAAACACATTATTGTCCACATCAAAAATATAATGGAATCTACCAAAAAAAAGAAAAATTACTACAACTAATAACTAAGCTCAACAAGGCCTAAGGATAAAAAAAATCAACATAAAAATCAATTGTATTTTTACTATCCAGACACAATTAAAAATTATTATTAAAAAATACTCTTTACAACAGCATCAGAAATATAAAATATGTAGTGATAAAGCTGAAAAAAACTGTGAAAGACCCACATAGTGAAAAATACCAAATATTGTTGATAACAAATTTTAAAATAATTAAGATTAAAAAAAGAGATAATACATTCATAGGTCAGAAGACTCACTATGGTTAAACTATCAATTCCCCCCAAACTGGTCTGTAAATTAAACACAATCTCAATCCAAATCCGAGCATGTGTTTTGGTAAAAACTGACATGTGTATTCTAAAATTCATATGTAAACATAAAAGAAATGGAACTCAAAGCAAAAAGATTGAAAAAGAATGAAACTGCAGAATAAATGCTACATGATTTCAAGATTTATTATGAAACTATAGTAGTTGTAACAGTGCTATTTTGATATAAAAGTAGGCAAATTAATTAATAAAACACAATAGGGATTCCAGAAATAGCCTTTGCACTTTTTTTGTTTTAAGATTTTATTTATTTATTTGAGGGAGAGAGAAACAGGTAGAAGATGGTGGGGGAGGGACAAGCAGACTCCACACTGAGCATGGAGCTTGTTACAGGCTCATGACCATGAGATCATGACCTAAGCCTAAACCAAGAATTAGGCACTTAGCTGACTAAGCACCAGCCTTTATACCCTTATACTCATACACAGGCAACAGAATTTCCACAAAGGTCCAAAAGCATTTCATTGTTTAAAAGAAAGTCTTTGGGTGCCTGCGTGGCTCAATTGGTTAAGCAACTGCCTTTGGCTCATGTCATGATCTGGGATAGAGTCCTGCATCAGGCTCCCAGTTCCATGGAAAGTCTGCTTCTTCCTCTGACCTTCTCTCCTCTCGTGCCCTCTCTCACTCTCTCTCTCTCTCAAATAAATAAATAAAATCTTTAAAAAAAAAATAATAAAGGAAGTCTTTGAACAAACTGTAGTAGAACATTTGGATATCCATATGGAGAAAAAAATTGATCCATCTCTTGAAATATATACAAATATTAACTCAAAATGTACAGTATTCTTAAACAGAAAACATAAAAATAGAAAACTTCTAAAAGAAAATGAGAATCTTTGTGATCTTAGGTTAGGATAGGATTCCTCAAAAGAACAAATTGATAAGTTGAACTTCACTTTAATTAAAACTCCTCTTCCAAAAAAAACGAATACTCCTACTAGAGTGAAAAGACAAGCCACAAACTTTAAAAAAGAAAAAAAATTGCAAATTATACGTCACATAAAATATTCGTATCTGGAATACATAAAGTACTCTGAAAATTCAATAATGAAAACAATTCAATTTTTAAAAGTGGAAAATAGTTTAAACACACTTCATTAAATAAAATATATATATATCAAATAATCACAATTATCACAAATAATCACAACAAATGTTTAACATCATTACTCATTAGAAAAATGTAAATGAGAATTATATACAATTACACACCTACTAGAACAGCTAAAATTAAAAAGACTAACCATATGAAATATTGAGGAACTGAAACTCATATACTCCTGATGGGAATGTAAAATGGTATAACCATTTGAAAAATTCTTTCTTAGAAGGTTTATCACACATCTCACATATGATCACTACCCAGTCAAAGTATCTTCCAGTAAAAAAAATCAACACTGCTTTGTACTGATGACCAAAACTGCCCCCTGCAAAAATCTATCACAAAATTCTATTCATTCAAAATTTAACCAAAATGAAAAGACCACATTAAATTCAGTTGAGATTACTCAAATCCTATTTTTGTTTCCATGTCCAGAATAAGATCTACTGCTATGTCACTCTTCAAGAGTAGAAAAAAATGCACCAAATATAATTTTTAAAATATAGCAAAAAGACTGCCTTCCTTAGCAACATATATGGAATTGTATTATAAGATTTAAGAAATAGAAATGGTAACATACTAATGACAACATCAGCATGCAAGATGAATTTTATAATCTGAGAAATCACCTAAAACTAAAAATACTAATTATTTAAAATGAAAAACTAAAGTACTTACAATAACATGTTCCTCTAAGTGGATTACCAACATAGCGATTTTCAGAGTCACATCTGTAGAAATAAAAGCACAAACAACGAATCATGGAACACTACATCAAAAACTAATAATGTATTGTATGGTGACTAACGTAACACAATAAAAATTTAAAAATAAATTAAAATGACAAAATTAAAGGGAAAAATAAACCTATAACTAGGAAAAAAACCTCATTTACTACTGAGCAACAAAATTCAAAACTCTGTATTTTTCTTCAAGAAAAACAGTAAACTCTACATTAAAACATCTTAAAAACAATATCATTACTTCAAAGTTTTAAAAGCAAAACTTTAAAATAATTAATGTAAAAAGCCAGTATTTGAGCATGAGTAGAGAAAGAAATGGTGAAGACAAATAGTCACACACACACAAGATGATAAAAGGGAATGTCACAAGGCAGATGAGATAAGACTAGGAGTCTGGGGATACATATTCTTCCTTAATAATAGGAGAAGAAATTGAAAGTCTTGATAAAGATATAGAGACACTTTAAGGGGAAGGAAAAAGTTTGTGGAATTTATAAATCTACATCATTTTCTTAATTCTGGTATTCTTTGAAATCAATATATTTTTCCCAGTTTCTACACATGAATCTGTATTTTCAAAAAGATCTAACCAATTATGTAATAAAGAAAATTTTTTTCTGAATTGTCCAACTCTATATTCAGTAGCTCAAACTCTGAATTTATGTAAGATTATAAAAAAACAGAAGAACATAAGAGCATTCCAAATCATGAATTCTAAATTAAATTAAATTCTTCAAAATTATGCTTAATTATAGCAGTGGGAGAAGATCATAAATGTTCTAAAAATTTCTAAAGTTCACATTTTTATATCTGCTTCCAGAAGTCAATTAAAATGAGAGTTAGCACCTAACACTGATACAGCGTGATTTCACATTATGTTTTTTCACTGGAACACCCTCCAAAATAAATTTTTATACAATGAAACACACCAGGCTTACTGAATAATGTGACTTTTTATTTAAAGTATACTTAGAAGTTTAAAAGATGAATTAGACCTTCTAAAACTTCTTTAGTTTTAATAGAGTTAATCAGAACACAGGAATAATTTTAATATATATTTTTTAACTAATAAAAGGTCAAAGAGTTGAGACTAATAGGCTAAATAATCAGGTTACATTCTAAATGCATTTATCAGCCATGAGTTGCTAATTTTTTTATTCATGAGTTGAAGAGTAAATCTTTTTCTAGATTAACTACAAAATTAAAGTAGAAATATAATAGTCCTTTATACGACTAACTTTATTCTCTGGGAAACAATGAAACTTTGGGAGTTAGGTTTCCTGTGACTTCCCCAAATGCAACTTTCAAAATGTGTGACATACAGCTTACTAGCTGTAGAAAATGATCATACTCATCATTTCTAGGTTAAGCATTTAAGATTCTCTACTATTTCTATATTTTGCTCCTTCCTTTAGGCTCCCCACCATTAATCCCATGACTTAGTACCAAATATATACATACACTAAAGGACTGATTTACAATATTATTATAATTCCTTTTTCTGTCACAAAATATAAATATGACTTGTTGCAAATGGATATCTAAATACTACTTTTGTTTTATTTTATTATTTATTTATTTATTTATTTGAGAGAGAGAGAAAGAGAGCACAACTAGGGGGAGCAGCAGAGGAAGAAGCAGGCTCCCCACTGAGTAGAAAGCCCTACATGGGGCTCAATTCCAGGACCCCAGGATCATAACCTGAGCCAAAGGCAGGTACTTAAACAACTGAGTCATGCAGGCAACCCACAAGACCACTTTTAGAATAGGGAAATATTCAAAATAATAGTGCCTGCATTGTTATGCATGATATTCCCTGCATATGTTATTTGTCTAAATAGATGGCTTTCAAAGTACCATAGCAATGGAAAATGACTAACTTTGACAAATGTTAAGGATTTCAAATACTTTTTAATTGATCTATATGTTGACATTAAGAGCTCTGGATACAAACCTATATTCTCATATGGAAGTTACACAATATTTACTTTGGTTGATAATATTAAGTTTATTCAAATTATTTAATATCATATTAGAAGTTATTGTGATATGTTACCTTCAACATAATATAATTTTTATAAAGGCATGGTTAAAATTTTATTTTCTCCAAACCACAAATTATCTCAGGAGGATGAAATTATATATTCTTGTTTAGGAAGTAATTTTTCCGGCCTTTCATTACTTATGGAAATAAGGGATTAATATCACCTTGTTAAGAACTAAGCTGAGGGGCACCTAGGTGGGTAAGCAGCTGACTCTTGGTTTCAGCTCAGGTCATGATCTTGGGGTAGTGAGACAGAGCTTCATGACGGGCTCCATGCTCAGCTCAGGTCTTCTTCAGATTCTCTCTCCCTCCCTATCTCTCCTCCTCTGCCCCTCCCCCTGCTCATGTGCTCAAGTGCTTGCACATACTCTCTCACCCTCTCTAAAGTAAATAAATAAAACCTTTAAACAAAAGAATTAAGCGGAGAGGCTTTAAAGAGTTCTTAAAGGTGTCCAATATATAATTATATTCTCTTTCAAATTTTAAACTCTTTGGACAATCATATATTATCTAAAGATCTTTATATTAATAAGTATTGAGACAATTTTGAATGTATTAAAAGTATTTTCAAAGTGTATAATTATGAGTGGAACTTAAACATCAATTTTTAGTAATTTAACTTTAGATGTCATCTAAAAAATCACTAATGCCTACAAATAACTAAGGAAATAAATAGTTCCAAAGGAAATATAATGAAACTTTAGGCATAAAACTCAGTCTGCAAAACACAAAAGTATGCATAAATATATGCAAACACATTCCTTATTTTTCACTGGGACATCGCAATGTCATAAGATGGCAGTTAATTTGAAAGGTAATTTTCAATTTTACCAAATAAAAATTCCAGTAAGTTTTAAAGGAGTTAGAAATGTTGAGGTATGTATACACAACAGAATATTATTTAGCCATAAAAAATGATATCTTACAATTTTTTTTAAAGATTTTTATTTATTTGACAGAGATCACAAGTAGGCAGAGAAGCAGGCAGAGAGAGAGAGGAGGAAGCAGGCTCCCCGCTGAGCAGAGAGCCCGATGTGGGGCTCGATCCCAGGACCCTGGGATCGTGACCTGAGCCGAAGGCAGAGGATTTAACCCACTGAGCCACCCAGGCGCCCCAGATATATTACCATTTTTAACAACATCTATGGACCTAGAGAGTATAATCCTAAGTGAAATAACTCAGAAGAAAAAACAAATACTATATGATATAGAATTTAAGAAACAAAACAAACAAGAAAAGGAAAAAGAGAGAGAGAAAGCAAAAATAAATAAATAAATAAACAAACAAACAAACTGATGGTTACCAGACAGGGAATGCAGGAGGATGGGTGAAATAGGTGATGAGGATTAAAAAGTGCACTTAGCATGATAAGCACTAAGTAATGTACAGAATTGTTGAATCACTATATTGTATACCTGCAAGTAATATAACACTGTATGTTAACTATACTGGAATTAAAATTAAAAATTTAATTTAAAAAGTGGGGAAAAAAACAATGAAAAGGAAGAGCTTTGAGGGCAACTAGACTGAAAAGATATTAAAATATATTCAAAGTCTATACAATTAAAATAGTGTAGTATCAGTGCATTGATAAAAAAACCAAAGGTACAGTATAGAAATTCCACAAACAAGCTCAACTATCATATACTAAAAATCAGGCATATAATATGATAAAAGTGTATTTTAAATGATCAAAGTAAAGTTTTTTTCATAAATGGTATTTATGGTAAAATACCATAATGGCAAAATATGGTAAACTGGATAGCCATTTGGAAAAATATAAAATCAAATCCAGTCCTCATATCAAACACATATAAAAAACTCTAAATGGATCATACATCCTAGCATACAAAATAAAACTTTAAACATATTAGAAGAAAAAGTTGCATCATAGCATAGGTATACTGAAAGGCCTGGTAAAAGGAATGGCATTAGTAAAATTTAAAAATATGACAAATTGTGAGAAAACTGACAATGTATGTGACATAAAAGTACTAAAATCCTTAATTTACAAAGAACTCTCTAATAATAAGAGAAGGACTGACGATTCCATAGAAAAACTGGCAAAAGACATAGACAATTCACACACAAAAATAAAACAATGGTTCTTAACTATGTGAAAAAATGTTCAACTTTACTTAAAAATAGGGAAATATGAACTAAAACTATACTAAGATGCCACTTCTCCCTCATCAGATTGTCAAAATTTTAAAAGTATAGCAATATGCTCTGCTTACGAATGAGACTGTGGGCAAACAGCCCTCCTATACAATTCTGAGCTGGTGAGAATGCAAAATGAGAAAATCCCTATGGAGGAGAATTTAGCAGTATCTAAGAAATATATGGGAGCACTTATTCTTCAACCCAAAAACCCCACTTAAAGGAATTTAAAAGTAAATCACCAGCACTATGAAAATATATGAGCACAAGTTTATTTAATACAGCATCATTTATAATTACAAAATATTATAAATGATCTAAATGTCCATGCATGCAAGATTTGTTAAATAAACTATAGTACATAAACACAATGGAGTACCATACATCAATAAATAAAACCAAACAAATAGATAATAAAGATCTTTATGACCTAATATAGATACATATCTATGATATGTTACCTTTTGTGTAAGAAGGAAAAGAATGAATGTATATGTATGTGTGTGTGTATATATATACACATATATAAGAAACATATGCATGTATATAAAACATATACATACACACACACATATATATGAATCACAGGAAGGGTAAACAAGGAACAGTGAAGTCAGTTACCCCCTGGAGAAGAAAGGAGAAAATGGAAACTAATCTCTCAGAGTATATTTTTAAGTACTTTTACCTTTTGAAAGAATGTCAGTGTTCAACATATTCTGAAATATATACATAAAACCAGTAAGAATGAGAAAGAGGAAAAAACCGTAAAACAGAAACTGAAAGAGATGAATCTAATGAATTTCCAATGAATACCATATAGCCATCCTGAAGGGAAAGAAAGAAAGGGAAGGAGGTGAGTTGGAGGGAGAGGTGAGGAAGAACAGAAAAGAAAGGAAAGAAGGAAGGGAGGAGGGGAGGAAAGAAAAAAGAAGAGGGGCCATTCCAAGTAACTTCTTAACACAGTGTCTGACTATATATCCTCAATCCTGAGCTAAGTAAGGTGGACGAGTTAAACTTTGGAATCTTTTTTGGTTTGCTTATTAAAGTGATACAGACAAAGCAATTCTGAAAGCATTTCTTGTATTAGAGAACTGAGCAAATAAGGAATGTGTTACGTCAACGGGAGCCAGTGTTTTCACTGAGGAAGAAGAGACATACAGATATTAAACTAGAGAAGGTCCAAAAGAACCTTGGAGGAATACATTGGAATTGGAAGTAGGTATTAAGTAATGCTTTCTAAAATATGTATATGTGTGTATGTGCATGCATATGTACACATGTACATGAATATATGTACTTATCTGTACATATAAATATTTCTTAGTTCTGTTCACTGAACAGTCCATTAAGATACCTCAGTAGCAAAGAACATATCTAGCACCAAGATAATGGCCTCCAATATAATTCTTCATTACAAGGAATCAGAGATCTACAAAAACATGTTTTAAATGGCTGATCTGAGACAGGACAGGTATAACATGAGCCTGGAACATCTTGTTATATCAGAAAGTAAGGAAGTATTCACAAAATGATGGGTATATGTCACAAAAATACAAGCTTGCCTGAAGTAGCCCCCACTAGCCAAATCTGGAACAAGTTGAGTGCTAAGTGATTAAGTAGAACTGTGATTTATCAATGATTGGAGAAAACAGGAATTCATGCGTTCATCCCAATAATAAATAAATGGTGGGGAAGGAAGAGCTCTTGCTAACAGTAGAATTTTAAGAACTCACTGGTAAATGTAGAAGTATGGGAGTTGGTAATAATCATAGTAAAGATAGAGACCAGGCAAGAATAATCAAATATTTCTTCTTATAAACATGAATATCCTATAAGACAAATTTGTCTCATGTCTAATTCATTCAAAAAAGACAAAAGAAAAAGAAATCAGGTCTACTTGTCGTATCTCTAACCAAAATCCAAGATTTTGCATTCTAATAGCAGAGTTACCACAAATGGAAAAATATATTCATTACAAGGGTTGAAATGAAAAGCAAACAAACAAACAAAAACAACCAAGGGATGAAATGAATGAATTCTCAAATAAACATATAAATGTATATGTGTAAAAATTTTAAAAATATATATAAATGTATCACTTACACCTAATGCTGTGCTATGCAATTGAATGATCCTCCCATCTCATTTCCCACATGTCAAAATCAATTAATATAACCACTTATGCAAATCTGTTACAAATATAATCAGCTGCTATATTGAAATGTTTAGCACAGCCATTATAGATTTTCATGTAACCTACATAATAATTTGAATGGAAATCAAGATTATTAAAACCAGTCAATTTCATTATAGACTTTATACATAAATGAAATTAAAATATCAGAATGGAGTACCTCACAATTATTTTCAACAAAAGGAGAGCAATATTAAGAAGAAAATTCTAAATTCTTTCTTACTAAAATTTTACATATATGAATGTGAAATATTCTGATTAAGAAAAAATGTTTTAAGATATGTTTTACTTTTATTTTTAAGGATTTTTTTTTTTTTTTGAGAGAGAGAGAGAAAGAGGAAGAGCACAAGCAAAAGAAGGAGCAGAAGGAGAGAGACAAGCAGTCTCTCTGCTGAGCGTGGAGCCCAACTCACGGCTTTATTCCATCACCCTGAGGTCATGACTTGAGCTGAATCAAGAGTGGGATGCTTAACCAACTCAGCCACCCTCGGGTGCCCCTAAGCTATGTTTTGTTCTGTAACAAACCATTGTGTTAAGTAACACAAAAGTAAAATCTCTTTTTAAATAGTCTGTTTTTAGAAAAGCCTTAATTTGCATTGTTAAAATTATTTTGCCCATTCAGGAAAGTATTTTTTTTCTATTAAAGATTGAGATGCCCTTCTTGGTTTGAAAACCCTAAAAGCACATAAGGTGTGTATTGTATATTTAATACACAAATATATAATTCAAGTAAATAAAAGATTAATTGGATATATTTGCAGTAGTCTCTATTGCTAAATAACAAATCACAAAAGCTTAGTAACTTTAATGAACAAATATTTATTATCTCACAGATTTTGTGGGTCTGGAGTCTGCACATAGAGCAAAGTTGGGTTCTCAGATTCTGAGATGAGGTAGGATATAATCAAGGCACTGGCTGGAGCTGGGATCTGCTACATAGTTGCAATCAACGTGTCAGCTGGAGTTGGGTTGCCCTTAGAGGTTAGACGGGGTGGGCTGCTTCTAAGCTCCCTCAGGTTGCTGGCAGAATTTATTTTTTTATGGCTATAGAACTAAAGACTGGCTGAAGGCTCCCCTCAGCTCCCAGAAGATGCCTTCAGCTCCATTTACTTACAAAGTGAGAGAGAAAGGGAGAAACTCTCTAGAGCAAAACTTCTAGCATGACACAGACTTAAAGGGGTGCCTGGCGGCTCAGTTGATTAAGAGCCTACCTTTGGTTCAGGTCATGATCTTAGCATCCTGGCACAGAGCCCCACATCGGGCTCTCTGTTCTGCGGGAAGTCGGCTTCTCCCTCTCACTTTCCCTCTAGGTGCTCTCCCTCTCTCAAATAAATAAATAAAACCTCTTTTAAAAAAGGACATACTTAAATCATATATATATAAGTGGCATGCCATAATTATAGAAGTGATATACCATTATCCTTGCCATATATTCTGGTTTAGAAGTCAAAAATCCTGCCCACACTATATAATAGTGTGAATTCCAGGAGGCAAAGATCATTGATAGTCATCTTAAGTCTGTCCACCATAATATTTTGTTATACATAAAATTTCTTACTATATTTCAATATATTTATTTGAGATATGAACATATACTAATCTAATTCACATAATAAATAATTTGAGAAATTAAATTATTTGATGAAGTTCAAACTCAGATTATAGGAGGTCAAGTAATGTGAAGGGAAAGTATAGATATAAATAATTCTTTAAACATATTAATGCTGAATATAAATTACACTAATATTTCTAATATGTAGGTTAAGTAATATTTTTAACTTCAGAATATTTCTGTATAAGGATTAGATACAAACATTAAGTCTTCAGAAATCTTCTGAATGGTTTAATTAAAAACATAACATCAAAGTATTCTGTGTCTAAAGCAAAGGGATAATCATCCTCTTGTTCCAGTAAGCAAACTAAGCAAATAGCCATACCTTTTAAGAAAACAGATTTAGACTGAAATATTTATTAGGGACTTGGAAAGGGCAAATATCACCTAAATAATGACTATCACTTTTGTGAATTATCACATTGCATTATAAATATAACCTGTAAAAAGCAAAATGTAAAATAATTCCACATTCTAAGAGCTAAACTATAGCATTTCGTCTTGTCCCCATTAATTAAATATTTAAATATACATACATACACATCTTATCATAAGATATACTTTTTCTACTCAGAAACAAAAAAAGGGGGCTGGACATCTAATTGCTTTAATTTTGAAATATCATGACAGATTATTTAAAACAGCTGGGAATCTGATAATAAATTTGCATTTTCACAAGAAATTATAAAAAGTACACACAAGATAAAACACACTTGCTTTTGTTTCGTTATTTTCTCTAAAAATACCCATTAAAATGTTATATAATATGAGAAAAAATAGGATATTAGGGAGTAGCACAGTATTAATATCAATAACATATTTCTAAGGCAATTTAACTTAAAAAAATCAGAAACAAAGGTAAGGTAAACCCTCAAACATTACAGGAGGTAGGCACAGGTTTTAAAATTATAAGCCTGTTTATGGATTTCAGAGACTAATAATGATAAATAGAACTAACTGGGTAAGTTACAGACAACTAAAAAAGGCAGAGTTTACTTTTCAGCTTAAAAGGCTGAAGATTAAGAGTGAAAAATTACCAGGACTGAATGCAGAAAAGGATGGACTCCCAGGATCATCCTGGGGATCTTCTTGTCTCTAATTATGGATGAGGACAATATGTCACAGGAAAATGGATTAGAGTCCAGGCCCACCAAAGTTTGGTGAGCTAAGTCCTAAAGAGTAATCTTGGGAATTAGAGCATAGTGAAGCCTTCCAGAGCCTGCAGATCTACTTTGAAGGAAACTTAACTCCAAAAGTGATTAAGGTTCTACTGTCCTCATGCACATAGCAGGATTATATTCTCTTTGGAAAAGATTTCAACAAGGTCTCAATCTATAATTAGATTTTACAAATATGGTATTGAGGACAAAATGAAAAATAACCAGACATGGAAATAGATAAGAAAACAAGAACAGGAGCTTCCAGAAACAGGGCTATGGCAATCCAGATATTATCAGGAAAAAGACACAGGTCTTAAAATAATGATCTTTATTATAATGGAAGAGAAATTTGCCTTTAAAAATAGAAACAATTTAAAAAATAGAAACAATAAAAGACAATTAGAAACTATAATAGATAAGTTTAAGAATTTAATCTAAAAAAGTGGGAACTATAAAAACAAAAAAATTAAAATGCAGTGACCAAAATTAAGAACTGAATGAATGAGATTAATAGCAAATTGGACACAGTAGAAGAGTGAACTGAAAAATGGGTCAGGAGACAGGGGAAAAATATGAAAGAGACATAAAAGATATGGTGTTACTAGAGTCCCAAAGCAGAAGACAGAGGAAACAGAGAACAAGAAACATTTGAAGAGCACTGGCTGAACTTTCTAAAATTCCTGACATGATAAATGAAAAGAATAATTATAAGAAGAATTAAGTGTACCAACAATTTTTGTTTAAAAACCAAAGAATAAAATAGACATTAAAAAATTAAAAATCTGAATAGTTTATATTCTTTTAAAGAATTGAATAGTTTGACTTCTTCTTTGCCGATTTGGATGCCTTTAATTTCTTTTTGTTGTCTGATTGCTGAGGCTAGGACTTCTAGTACTATGTTGAATAGCAGTGGTGATAATGGACATCCCTGCCGTGTTCCTGACCTTAACGGAAAAGCTTTCAGTTTTTCTCCATTGAGAATGATATTTGCGGTGGGTTTTTCATAGATGGC
>PISX010016851.1:0-44791 GCA_004024625.1 Mellivora capensis | reverse complement strand
ACTGGAAGAGATTATGCTGAGTGAAATAAGTCAAGCAGAGAGAGTCAATTATCATATGGTTTCACTTATTTGCGGAGCATAACAAATAACACGGAGGACATGGGGAGATGGAGAGGAGAAGGGAGTTGAGGGAAATTGGGGGGGAGATGAACCATGAGAGACTATGGACTCTGAAAAATAACCTGAGGGTTTTGAAGGGCCGGGAGGTGGGAGGTTGGGGGAGCCTGGTGGTGGGTATTATGGAGGGCACACATTGCATGGAGCACTGGGTGTGTTGTAAAACTACAAATTCTGTTACGCTGAAAAGAAATGAAATTTTTAAAAAATTAAAAAAAAATAGATCAACAGGGGGCGCCTGGGTGGCTCAGTGGGTTAAAGCCTCTGCCTCCAGCTCAGGTCGTGATCCCAGGGTCCTGGGATGGAGCCCTGCATCAGGCTCTCTGCTCCACAGGGAGCCTGCTTCCTCCTCTCTCTATGCCTGCCTCTCTGCCTACTTGTGATCTCTGTCTGCCAAATAAGTAAATAAAATCTTAAAAGAAAATAAACTACAACAGGAGGAAATGTCTTCTTAAAAAAATAAAATAAAAATAGATCAACAACGGTTAAAATGGCTAATTTTACATTATGAAAAAAAATGTAAGAAAATGGACTGGTAGGGCCTGAGGCAGAAGGAGAAAATGTTTGAGGGTGGGCAGTGGATAGAAGGCAGTCCCTTCTCTCTCTTTATTTTCCTTATTCTCTCTCTCTCTATTTTTTGTTTCAGTTTCAGCTAACACAGACTTTGGAGATGAAGCCTATGAAAGGAGGGGGAAATTATTCTAAAATCAAGGGAGCTGGAGGGGTCAAGGGATTCTGGGTTGAGTTTCTGGGGTCCTTCTGCTTATGCAGGGCCCAGAGGAGGACAAGAAGGGAACCAGATGTTCAGGGCTAATAAAGCTTTAGGAATCATGTCCAGAGGATCTTTGTTTCCTTCCAGGATATGATTCTAGTTCCCCAAGGTAAGGAGGGAAGCACAGAACATTGAGAAAAGAGGCTGCCCAGGAATCAATAGAGGGCATTTGGTTGGAGAGTCCTTGACACGGTCCTTCAGGCCCGCACATGGTGGGAAGCTGATGTAGGAGAAATGTCAACAAACATGAACATTTGGTCTAGGCCAGACTGATTTGTGGATCTTCATCTGGATCTTGGCCCAAATCTCACTGGAGAGTTTTTGGTAAGTTTCAATTACTCAAGGGCCTGAGCCTGTCCTGCACTGGTTCATGAATCTTTTGGACTCCTTATTTTCCAAGAAAACAAAGTAATAATCTGGCAGTCTATGGGATGTCTTCACACAATTGCCATTTCTGATTCTTTTCCTCTGGACATGGAAGAGTAAAAAGCTACCTATTTGCAACGGACAATGGACGCAGAGGGCTGGTATCAAACAGCTTCTCCCTTCTGTGTAATTTCCTACCTCTTCCTCACCTTTCAGACTCCTCTAACTGTCTAACCTTCATTATGCCTGGCAAGCACTTTTGCTCACAAAGATAGCTTGCAGCTCTAAAGCTTAGCTCTCTGGACAGGGCTGTCTCATCTTCTTTCCTTTTTGTCATCCCAATAATTAAATATCAGTGAGCTCACCACTTGTTAAAAAAACCTTGATAGACATTGAATACCAACATCTGGCAGGCAGGGAACAATGTACTTTGGGGAGGAAAAAATACCAAGACCAGATTCTTGCCAAGAAGACTTAGTCTAATGGTAAAAAGAAGACAGGAACACAGAATGGCCCATTTAAGGCAGCAAGAGGAGCATGAGAGTCAGGAATGCATGAAGGGTGGTAGAAGCACAGAAAAGAGAGTGATGGTGGTGATAGTTTGTTATCCTCCCTAACATAGAGGGTTGGGCCTGGACAGAAACCTGGTGAAACCAGAGGCTCACCTATTGGGTGGCTGGCAAAGAACAATGACAGTTGAGGCTTAGGGCTAGGACTCTATTCTAACGACTTTTAGTTATTGCTAATGCTACCAGGCATTTAGCCTACTCCATTTCTGGGGGTGGGGGCAAGTACAACAGGGCCTTTTCTTTACCACTGAGATGCACAAACAACTCTCCCACAGAGAAAGGTCAAGAGGCTCTAGGTGGATGGCTGGGAAGTGTTTCTATTGGGAAACCAAAAAGAGATTCAGAGTAATAAAGGTGCTTAAGAGGGAGATATGGTGGCTCTAGTAAAACAAATTCTTGCTGCTTCCAGCCAAGCCTAGGGCCTGCCATCACTCTTATGAGGCATGCTTTGTGCAGTGGAGATGTTCATGTTAAAGGCTCTTGGAGGCTCAGAGCCCAACCTCAGAGAGGGAAAAGACAAGGTTAACTCTACAAAGGCTCATAAGGCTCTGAGTTTCTGTGAAGTCAGCTTGGCGTGTGTGTGTGTGTGTGTCAGGAAGAGAGAGAGGAGAGAGAGAGGAGAGAGAGGGGAGAGAGAGAGAGAGAGAGAGAGAGAGAGAGACTTGCCAGTTAGTGGAGGAAGAGTAGGGGGAGGGAAGAATCTAGCCTAGCACAAACTCGAGGCAAGTTCTCAGCTGTGAAGCCAGCTGGTTGCTGGTTATGCATCGCTTTAGGGAAACAGTACTTATCTGCTGAACTAGATGGTCCTGGGGTCCCTGTTGGAAGGTCTCCCCAGGCTTATGGTGGTAGAGAGCCTTTCTCTACTCCTCTGTCACTCTGGCTGGTGCAGTGGCAATACCCAGCTAACTCAAAGGTATAATCTCACTCCTGGGGCATCCACAGGAAGGGGCCCTGAAACAATGCATAACCAATACTTACCCAAAGAGCCCCCTACAGTTCCATAGCCCATACCTCTGAGGAACACCTCCTTTGCTCTGACTATATTCCCTCACAGCTCCTCCCCACCTGTGCAGCCTTCATCTCTTCTAGAGAGTTCTGACATAGTCTATGTCCCTCCACACCTGCTGAGCTTTTCTGTGTGCCTGTAGGATACTGCTTCTTAATCACCTGGGGATACTGTTTAAATGCAGATTCCAGTTTAGTAGATCTGAAGGTGCCTAAGTGGCTATATTTCATACCAGCTCCCAAGTGATACCAATGCTCTGAATACAGGGTCCACACTTGAATAGGCTCTAGGCCACCCGCTCCACACCCACACCATCCCCAAACAACCTTTCAAACAGCCCTCTGCCTCCACCTTAACCTGGTTTTATACTCTTAGTGCCAAGAGAGGACAATGGTTTGTTGGGGGAGGAAGGAGGAGAGAGGACCCAAAGCTTATGTCGGGGAGGCAGGTCTGCTAAGAGCTCTGGCTAGGCCAAGGCAGGGAGTTGTTCATAACAATGCAGACCAGGTGCGGTTCTTTTGGAATTCAGCAGATCATTTAGTTAATATTGCTCCAACACCTGTTACCAAATATATGTACAGCTATGGTGCTTGGTGATTTGTATATATTACCTCATTTAATCCTCCTAAAAGACCGAGTAAGGTAAATATCATTCTCATTTTAAAACTGAAGAACCAGGTTACCTAAAGTAACATATTCAAAATCATGCCTTAAAGGTGGTTGGCACTAAAATGTACTTGTCATTTCTTATACCCAAACCCTTCTTAGAGACATCAGATAAAGTCAAGAGATTAACAACACATCAGAACTTACGCAGCTGTGGGACTGCTGTCTTGTAAAGCAGGTACTTGGAAGGCTGGTGCTAGTTTCATCCTGTCTCCAGGGCTCTGCACACATTTGAAGCCCCTCTTCAGGAAATGGCATGGATGCTTTCTGATTACCAACCTCCTGCTCAACAAGTGCTCCATAGGAAGGAAATATTGGAGTCACTGAAGCAGTCATTGCCTCAGGATAGAGAGAGAAACACACTAGCAGGAAGCAGCAAGCAAGAAAAAGCACTGGGGACTGAGAATGCTGAGCCCAGAAAAGAAAAGAAGATGACAGTATTTTAAAAAGGAGAGGAAAGAGTCTCAGTCATGGGACATCTGGGTGGCTCAGTTAGTTAAGCGTCTGTCTTCGGCTCCGGTCATTATCCCTGGGCCCAGGATCAACTCCTGCATCAGGCTACTTGCTCAGTGGGGAGCACTCTGCATCTGCCTGCGGCTCCCTACAGCTCTCTGCTCTCTCTCTCTCATGCTAACAAATAAAGAAATAAAATTTTAATTAAAAAAAAAAAAGACTCTCAGTCACCAATTCAGTTCTGGTCCTAAATTTTAGGGCCACTTATATTCTAGGTACTCGAAGATACAAAGATACTATGATCTCTACTGGTGAAGAGCCAGAATGTAAGGCAAATGAATAAACAGATAATGTTTAATAATATGCCAAGTGCTACAACAGAGGTTTGTATATAGTGTTGTCTGTACACAGAACAGAAGTACCTATTCCACCCTGGGGAATCAGGGAAGACTTCTCCAAAGAAAGCTGAGTCATGAAGAATGAGTAGGAGATAGAAATGAACCAGATGAAGAAAGGAGTAGGGAAAGAAAAGCAAAGGCAAGAAAACAGCCGTCTCAGATGAAAGGAATAGCACAGTTTTACTGGAATGTTTAGTGGTGGGGTAAAGTCCGAGTAATGAGACCAGAACAGGAGGGAGACTTAAAATCATAAAGGGCTTTGGAAATCACAATCAGGACTTTGGACTTTAATGGAAAATAATGGGATTGGAGAAGAAAAGCATATCAAGGTCATACTGCTAGGGCTTAGTTGGCTGACTGGATCTGGGTTTGAGGAGAAAGACCTAGGCACAGATGACTCCTAGGTTTCCGTGTATGTGCATGTGTGTGTATGCACCTATAAATATGAGGGATCAGAGGAAAGAACTTGGGGAACATTAATACTGAAGGGGTAGACAGAAGAGGACTGACAGCAAAGGGCCAGGGAGAAGTGATGTCATGGATGTCTGGGAAGGATAGGGCTGTGAGAATGTAAAACAGGGAGAAACAGAACCAGAGTTCTCAAGGGGCTCTTATATGACAACAGAGACTGGAGTGGAGGATGGGTTAAGGCTACGAGGTAGGAGCCAGGGGAGAAGGGCCAAATACTTGAAGATGTCAGGAAAGAGAATTCAAGACTCACTGTTTACTCTGTGATTTGCTGACATTTCAGCAGAAACTCTATTTTTCTCTCAATGTTATGTGTCTGATACTTGGGAAGCTTGAGACTCCCCAGAAATAAGCCCCATTAGAGAAGTCTAGCCCTGGTCTAGAAAGCATGGCAAGTCTGCTATTTCTTAGGAAGTGTGCGCAAGAGTGGTTTGAAGATAAGGGAGGCTGACCAGGGCCTGGTCCATCTCAAAGCAGAAGCAAGCTGGGTTGGGGTAGGGGGTTGCAGTTGCTCCAAGTTCTGGCTGTACCACAGTCCCAATGACTTAGCCTTGGGCCATTCTCCCCAGGCGAGGGCAAAATATATAAAAGCCCTGGGCTTCTAGTCCTTTAGGTGTGAGGCCTGCACAGACCAAATAGGTTCCCTGAACTTTCTCTTTCTTTCTTTTTTTAAAAAAGATTTATTTATTTATTTATTTATTTATTTATTTATTTATTTGAGAGACCAAGAGAGAGAGCATGAACAGGGCAGAGGGAGAGGGACAAACAGACTCCCTGCTAAGCAGGGAGCCCGATGCAGGGCTTGATCCCCAGGACCCCAGGACCCCAGGTCCCTGAGACCATGACCTGAATTGAAGGCAGACGCTTAACTGAGTCACCCAGGCACCACTGCTTTGAGTTTTTCCAAGAATCTGAAACACATGCTCTACCAACCATGGACATCCAGGAGAGGCTCAGCATTGGAAACTATACTCCAAGTGAGTCTGGTTATGTAGTGATCATGATTTCTCACTTTTAAAACTTTCAATAATACTTTTCTATAAAAATACACAAATAAAACTAAAGAATCATTTGACTTAGGTGTGCCTGGCTGGCTCCATCAGTAGAGCATGTGACTCTTGATCTTGGGGTCATAAGTTTGAGCCCCACATTGGGCATAGAGTTTACTTTTTTTTTTTTTTTTTTTAAGATTTATCCATTTATTTGAGAGAGAGAGAGAGGGCAAGAGAGCACAAGCAGGGGGAACGGCAGAGGGAGAGGGAGAAACAGGTTCCCCACTGAGCAGGGAGCCCCACGTGGGGCCCTATCCCAGGACTCCAGGATCATGACCTGAACCAACTGAGCCACCCAGACACTCTGGGCAAAAAGTTTACTTAAAAAAAAAAAAAAAGAATTTGGGGTGCCAGGCTGGCTCAGTCAGTAGAGCATACAATTCTTTTTTTTTAATCTTTTTTAAAAAAGATTTTATTTATTTGACAGACAGAGATTACAAGTGGGCAGAGAGGCAGGCAGAGAGAGAGGAGGAAGCAGGCTCTCTGCTGAGCAGACAACACAATGTGGGGCTCGATCCCAAGACCTTGAGATCATGACCTGAACAGAAGGCAGAGGCTTTAACCCACTGAGCCACCCAGGCACCCCCAAGCATACAATTCTTGATCCCGGGTTGTTAAGTTCGAGCCCCACACTGGGTGTAGAGATTATTTAAAAATATAACCTTAAAAAAAGAATAATTTGACTTAATTATTAATTTATCCCTTAGATATAGTAAAGGAATCAGTAAACTGCATGCCTCCACTGTAAGAGAAGATATGTGCAATTAGAGTTAAGGGTAGATACTAGGTCTGTCTCCTGCATCCAAACACCAGAACCTATAGGTGAGTGGGCAGCGGGCAGGAAAACTGGGCTTGCACTGGCCCTGGCAAACTCAATGAGGTTGGACTGACTCCTCCCAAAACCTTGACCTTGGGAGCTACTACATTTTGAAAACATCATGTTTTGGAAATGAAGAGCCTGTTTCCTTATATACAAAAATGGGTCTGTGAATGTTGCCAGAGTTGAATGAATGTTTTATGCTATTTGATGTGTTTGAAATAACCCAGTAAATTGAAAATTTTTGCTGTGAAAGGAATGTTTGTTCCATAGAGTGAAATGGTGGTTACAACTAGAAAAGAAACCCCCAAAGTTCCTGTGTTTCCTGGTAGGGGAACAATGCTTTCTCTTCATTTGCTTCACAACCTCACGGCAGTCAGAAGGTTAGTTACAAGGCTCACATCTGGGCTTCAAGGAAGCAGAGAATAACCATTTCCAGGAGTGTTTTGGATTCTACATGGACACCTAATTTAACAGGCAGTAGGGACCTGTCTTGTTCCTATTATGACTTCCACTCTTCCCCCTATTCTCTTCTATCTTTCACTACTACAAGGAAAACCTGAGCATTGGCTCTTCAGTGATTTTATCCTATCAGTGTTGAGGAGAGTACTTTTCAATTCCTTGTGACATCTAGTTGGGACCAGGACAAGTTCTCTCTCTATTGATAGGAGAACTAATGGTGTACTGAAAGAACCCCAAAATCCAGTCAACCCTGGGCTGCTGTGGATTCTAAGAGAATTTTGCCACCCACCCCCTCTGCCCCAGCCAGCTGCAAATTGTCAGGGATCAAGCTGCTTTCACACGCTGATGTTATCAGCCTCATGGTGCCTGGAGCATGCAGATAGGAACAGGGAATGGCGCCATCTCACCGGACATAGTAATGCAATTTAGTTTCTGAAATCCAAGTAGGAAATCTTGAAAGCTGACATTTTTTATCTACCACAGGAGGGGGATGATAGTGTGGAATTCCCAGCAGAACCACGAAAATGCGGAGATGGCTTCTGTCGTATATTAATAAACAGCTCAAAGCAATGGTAAAATGTACAGAGAGCATTTGTAGGGGAAGTTAAATGTCTGGTCTTTCTTGGCCCCTTCTTCTCCCTCCTCTGAACTCTGCTGCCAGGTGACCACTCCACTTGTGTGAACCCCAAGCTGTGGCTAGAAGCTCCTCTCCTGGGCATCCCTATGAGAGTCCCCGGTGCTGGGGACATGGAGGAGGCACCAGCCTCCCCAGCGGGCGTGCCACAGCAGTTTGGGTGGGCCCTTTTTTGGAAAGGGGCTACAGACTGGGCCATGAATGTGTCAGACAGACAGCTGCCTGCCTTCCCTCTCAGTTCCCCAACCTCATCCCATGCCACTCTTCCCACAGATTACCATACTTTGCATCACTGGTGTTTGTTCCTGATGGAGCAGTAAGAGCCTTCCTGCCTCATGCTCCCCTTCCGGCTACAACTTATTTGTCCTTCAGGCCTCAGCAGACACATCAGCTCTTATCAAAAAGTTCCCATGAATACCAGGTTGGGTTAGGTCCCCCTATAGTATTATCTCACAGCACCACCTCCTTCCATTTCTTTCATGTACTTATCAAATTTTACTTTGAATATTTATATAATTTATTTAATAAACATTAATGCAAGCAGGGGCCATGCCGATTTCTACTGTGTCCTCCCAGTGCTTAGCACAGAGACTGAACACAATCTGATGACAGGCGAACAGATTGCTTCCATTTGTTTGAGCCACGGCAAGGCTCTCTCTGTGACAGAGGTGGCAAAAGTCCGGTGGCCTGCCAGGCCGTGCCAGGGCCTTGTCTAATGGTGTCCCAGACTGATGTTGTATTGTGTGCTCTTTGTAGGGCCACTTCTCTATGTAAGTCTCTGGCTGGGGGCTGAAAGATTGCCTTCCAGGAAGTTATTCTGGAGAACAGCTAAAATAGAAGTCCCCAAACCCTCACTTACTCACTCACCTGAAGGGTTGTCCTAGTTAGAACTCACTTAAGGTCCAAAGCGGCAGCCCAACTTCAGGTTGCCCTCTGGGGGGACTGATCATCAGCTGAGCAAACAGCTTTCTCTGAAACTCTAGGGCCAGGCTCAGATATTGCTTGCAGATGGGGGAGGGAGGAAGGGGGCATTTGGAGGGAGATGGGGGCAGAGCTGCTCTGATCCTGTCTGCTCAAATTGCTTTCTGGCAACCAGAGGCTTACAACCATGTTTACCAGGCAGCAAAGCATCCAAGGCATGGGAGCGCTTGGGCAAGGAGAAAGCAAAGGAAAACGTAAGAAACCTCCCTGAACCATAAGCATACCTCTGGCTGGAGAATAGGGCCTGTGGATTCCAGTTTTGCCTATGAACTGCACTGACTTTGGAGTCTAGACAGGCCATTTCACTCTCTGAGTTCCTAGGTCTGTTTTTATTCAGGCCTGAGATTCCAGAAAGAGCCTCCAGGGAAGAGAGTAAATGAGTTGTCCCAGGGCAATGCCAGATGGCAGCCCTGGGATTAGAATTCATGGGCCCTTCCTTCCAGCCAGCTGCTCCTTCCCCTGAGTCCTGAACTGTTTCTTCTGAATGCTCAGGATTATATTCAATTTAGTAAGGTTGGTGGTCACATAATCACTGCTCCTAATAAAAATGAATACAGAGCATCCACTGTTAGGGAAGGCAAACATGGTGGGGGGGGGGGGGGCTTTGCCCCTGAGAAAACAGGCCAAAAGCAAGTTCTGGCTGAGGTTAAGCCTGTTCTACTTGAACATAAACCAACACAAACAGCTCTCTTGGGATCTAACAGAGTCCTCATCTGTTCTTGTTTCTTGTCCAGGCTTCCTTGTATGTTGATAGCCTGTGCTTAATCCCATAGTAAGGGCCTATCCTGGAAGCTAGAAAACAGTTTCCACACATGAGAGGAGCCAGCCTGAGGGACAGTCTGGATCTAGATCCTCTGAGTATATTTTCATCCCTAAATTAGTTACTACACTGTCAATGCTCCCATCTCCAGGACTGTTATCTAGCTATACCTCTTCAGGTGGGGTGGAGGCAGCCCTACTCCTTCCAGCTCAAACTCTGTCAGGTCTACTCATGGCTCAGCAAAATCTAAAGGCTCTTTTCTTCTCCCTGCCCTGGCCTGTCCCATTATGACCAGTGGTGCTAAGAGCAGGAGCCTGCAGCTGTTCTCTGCTGGTTTCATATTGCTTTAGCACCTGTTTCTTTGACCAGGAAGTTCTTTGAGGTGTAAGGCATGTAATGGCCTTTTTAGCTCATATAGTTCTTTCAATACAGGATCCAGGAGTCTATGAGAGGTGAAGAAAACAATGCAGAGCCTTACACAAGGCCCAGAGCAGGGCTCGTTGGGAGGGATGAGCTCATGAGTGCTTTCACTCAGCTTCAGTCCAGGTAAACTTACCTTCCCTCCTCCCTCACCAGCTAAGGCAATCCAAGTGAGAGCACAGTAGCCTCATCTGTTGGCTTTGATTCATTTAGCTATGGAAGAGGCTTGGAAGTAGAGAAGGAGCTTTCAACTAGAAAATTCAATCCCTAGTAGGTGACTTCAATTCCTCCACCCTTCCAGATTCTTCACAGACCCCTTCCCTGGATGATTTGGGGAATCAGGAAGGAAACCCCTCTGCAACGTTAATCTAACTCTCTTTTGCCAAGGGCCCAAGTGCATGGCTAGGGTGGGGATGGCAGGCTGTGAACCTCTGGACTCACTAGTTTCATTTCTGCTTCTACTTGCTACACTTGCCCAACTACCTATGTCAATGCTCTTTCCCTAAAAAAAGATATCTTTAAATCAAATGCATAGTCAGTGGCAGACTGCACAGTGATAGCTCATGAAATGTTCTAGCTTCAGGCCTTGAATTCTGCTCAGTGCTTCTCCTTAGTTTCCCCTGCCTCAAACACAAGGCTAAAGATCGGGATGCAGGGGTATTAGAGCCAAAGGCTCTTTTAACACTCCCTTGTTCCACTAGATTCTTACCTCCTCCCTCTGAAATCCTGCAGTCCTGCCAGGGACAGCTCGGATACTGTCTTGAAAGCTTATTTCACCTTCAGAGCGATGGTAACCTCAAGAAAGAGCTCAAGTCAGGGTAGATGTGTGTGGAGGAAGGTGGGGCAAGGGCTGGAGAAGATAAGGGGGGGGTGTCCCTGGATCCATAGGGCTGATCTCAGAGACAGAAGAGGTCAGAGACATGTATAGGAAAGCTATTCAAAATTAAATAAAAAGGGCCTTAAGCACTTGGGCACCGTGGCTTTGCAGACCTGACAGAGACTGAGCTCCTTTAGGAGCTATCCAAGGTCCTGAACAGCCTCCACCTGAAGATCTTGGAGCCTCTGGACAAGAGCCCCACATGCCAGTTAATGCCGACGACCTTAAATGCTACTGACTACTCTCTGTCCATCTCTGCTTGGACCCATTGCCTGAAGTAGCTCCACCATAACTCAAATCACTCTCTATGGGTGCAGCCTGGGCTCCTTGCTAGCAGCCTGGTTGGCTGGCCAGACTTTCAACAAAGGATGAGGTTGAGGTTGAGGATCTTGGTGTTTGTGAAGAAGTATCTCCCAGTCCCTCTGGGAGCTCAAGAATAAATGGGCCTGGCTCAGGGACAAGGTGGCTGGTCACAGGGAAGGGAAAGAGGTCTCCATGTGGCACATCCTCAGACAGATCAGTCACTCCTCCCTTCACCTCAGTGGCCGCTGCACACATGTGCAAGTACACACACACACACACACACACACACGCATTCACATACACAGAGGCCAGATTTTCTGCTCTGTCACTGCAGAGCCTGTACTGCTACAGAGAAGGCACAGTCTCCTTTGTCCACACCTGAGCATAATGTACTGTTTGGTTCTCACCACGAATATTACTGAAATCTGGCAAAGAAAATAAATAAAATAGTGCTTTTTTCTAATTTTAAGAGGAACATATTGCTGTAAAAAGTCAAGATAAGCACAAAAGAAGGAAAAAAAATCACCCTAAATCTTACCATCCAGAGCTATATCCCATGTTAACTTCTTGCCACACAGCCTGGGCCCTTGTGTGTGTTTGTGTGTATGTGTTGTGTGCATGCGTATGTGCACACATGCACACCCACACTACAAGTGTTAGTAAGAGCCAGTATAGTTCAGTGGTTAAAAGTATGAGTCTTAGAGTAAGTTCTACCTCTGCCATTACTTGTCTGTGTGATCATAATCAAATTTCTGACCTCGCTAGATCTGGTTTTCATAAACTTCTTGGTGTGTATGGGGGGAGGTTTAGAGAGATACTGTGTTTAATGGTAAAGCTTAGTTCATTCTAGTATAGGCATGGCCTGGAATTGAAGCAGCAGGATGGGTAGGAGACCCTCACAGAGCCTACATGGTGAAGATGAGGAAGGTGACCATCAAACAGAAGAGCCCCATGGCCTCAGATAGGGTAAATCCCAGAATAGCACAGGAGAAGAGCTGCTGCTTGAGAGATGGGTTTCTGGCATAGCCAAGGATAAAGCTACCAAACACTATTCCAAAGCTCCTGAACCAGTCACACGAACTGTAGTGGCCCCAGCACCACTTGGTCACTGTGTCAATGTCCTGGGAGACAACAGTGATCTGGACACCCATCTGGTCGCCTGGAGTACGGAGCTGCTGTAGATGGCTACTTAGACGGGATCTCTGGCCTACCTAGGAAGGAGGCAGGCACACACTCGACTGGTACAACAGTGGATCAGAGCTGGAAGAATGAGTAGTGCCTCAGTGGCCTGCACTTCTTTAGTCTCCCCACTTTAGTTCTAGGTCTCAGTGCTCAGCTTTCCCACCCTGTTTTTCACCTTTAACATAAGGAAAATAATAGTACCCATCTCAAAAGATTGCTGAGAGGATTAAATAGGATAATGAAGTGCTTACTACAGTGCTTGATGCCTGGTAAGCAGTCAATAAAGGGTAGCTTTTATTACACATGACACACACACACACACACACACACCCAACAGAAATCACTCTAATACTGCTTGATGCCTAATTTTAAAACCAGACTATTCTCCATCTCAGAGAAAAGCTGAAGAGAGGATGAATAAGTTTAGTTTATTTCATCTTCTATCTGGCCTAACTTTCCAGGCCACAGTGATGATAGCTGGGACTTGGGAAATAAAATGGCCTCCTAGCTCAGAAAAGGGGGGAAAGGCAGTTCTTGATCCAGGGCTTTAGCTTTCAGCCTGCGCTCTGCAACCAGGAAATGGCAGGGATTTCTTTTTGGTCAAGGTTCTTTCCTCTTCTTGAACTTTGGGCCCCAGCCTTTTGGCCTGCTTCCTCTAGCCAGAACTTTCTACCTGTCTGCCCAGAGTGCCCCACTCTCCTGTCCCACTCTCCTCCAGGTGCTCCTTACCTCTTGGCACCCACAAGTCCCTTTGTCTGGTTTGGGCAAGTCTGCTTCCTCACTGTCTACATCCCGGGCATTTGAGTACTATGCCCACCACCCCACCTCTCCATACCTGCTCTACTAACCCCATTCCCTTTGAGGTCAGAATGGGCTCCTAAATAAAATGCAATGGTCTTTTCTCAGGTGATCATCCATTACCTTTCAGTATCAGTAGACAGTGCTGACCAGATCTTTCTGGAGATTCTATTTTCCCTTGACTTTTGTAAAAACATCCTATCCCTATCCGTTCTGACTACCCTCCCTACTGTTCTTTCTCTGATACTCTAGACATAGATCCTCTCCTTAGTGTGGTCACTGACTCATTTTTCACATGTTCTCTCAGCATGTAAAAATATAATATTATATTATAAACTTATTATTTCAAATAATCTCTCTCGGTTTTGCACCCAAATCTGTATCTCTAGCTCTGACCTCTTAAGCTCCAGACCCACATTTCCAACTGCCTACTACTTTCACTGATGTCATACCCTTCCCCCAGTCTATTTCTTCCTGTTGACTACCCTTATCTTGTTAATGGCACAAACCACTTTGCCAGTTAAATAAACTCAAAACATAAAGGGTCGCTAAAGAAACTTATTTTGAAAGTCTTACATTTATAGAGGAATTACGAAGTGCAGAGAATCCTTGTATACTCTTCACCCAGTTTACCCTAATGTTAGCATCTTAAATAACCATGTACGTTGATCAATTCTACACTGAACAAATCAATACTATTCACTAAACTATAGACTTTATACAAATTTCTCCAGTTTTTCCATTAAACTCCCTTTTTCTGTTCCATATTGTATTTCATTGATATGTCTCCATGGTCTCCTTAGTTTCTTCCTCTTTTTTTGACTTTCACAACTTTGACTTTTGAGGAGTAATGGTCAGGTATTTTTAAAAACATTCCTGCAATTTTGGGGTGCCTGGATGGCTGAGTAGGTTAAGCCTCTGCTTTCGGCTCAGGTCATGATCTCAGGGTCCTGGGACTGAGCCCCACATCTCCTGCTTCCCCCTCTCTGCCTGCCTCTCTGCCTACTTGTGATCTCTCTGTCAAATAAATAAATAAAATCTTAAAAAAAAAAACCATTCCTGCAATTTTGATTTGCGTTGTTTTCTCATGATTAGACAGAGGTTATGGATGTTGGGGAAGAATACCACCTACGTGATTTGTCCTTGTATCACAGCCTATCAGGGGGTATATGACTTATTGTTGGTGGTACTAATTTTATTTTATTTTATTTATTTTTTTGGTGGTACTAATTTTAATCATTTAGGGCAGTGTTTACCAGGTTTCTCCACTAAAGTTTCTATTTTTCTTTTATTTTGACCATATGCCATTAGTCAGAAGCAAGTCACTAAGTCCAGGCCACACTCAAAGGAGGAGAATTGAGTTCCATTTTCTAGAGGAGGAGTATGAAAGAATTTGCTGACATATGTTAAGATTACTACAGTAATTAATACATATTTTGGTAGAAGTTCTTATAGGCTGTGCAAATTCTTATTTCTCCTTAAAGCTTCACCCACTAGTTTTAGCAATCATTGGATCCTGCCAGCAGCAATTATTACTCTGATGTTCTAAAGATAATTTTTAAATTTCTCTCATTCTATTAAAAAACTACTTTTAAGTAAATTTTAATAAACTTTTAAATTATATAAATATCATAATTCTTGAAGATTTGTTCTTTCTCCCTCATTTATTTATTTATTGAACTATTTATATCAGTATGAATTAATATACATTTATTTTATTTTGGGAGGTTATAATCCAATACTACCATAATTTATTTTGTTGTTTAAATTGTTCCAGCTTTGGCTACTGGAACCTTTTTCAAGTGGGCTCCTATCTCCTTTTGATATGCCTGGGGGTTCATTTTAATCTACCTCTTTCCTCCTTCTATTTCTGACAAGCTAATCATGAACCTATGGTAACATTCTTTTTTCTCTTTTTGTTTCCTTTTTTTTTGTATTCTCTCTTTCTTTTTTTTTTTAAGATTTTATTTATTTATTTGACAGACAGAGATCACAAGTTGGCAGGGAGGCAAGAAGCAGGCTCCCTGCCGAGCAGAGAGCCCAATGCGGGGCTCAATCCCAGAACCCTGGAATCATGACCCAAGCTGAAGGCAGAGGCTTTAACCCACTGAGCCACCCAGGCGCCCCTTTTTTTTGTATTCTCTAAACCAACAACCTGCTTCAGATCCTTATCAACATACTTCAGGACCACTGCAGTGGTAACCCACTCATCTCCCCATCCCATTTCTTCTTATTCCAACTCATCCTACATGTTACTCTTAAATTACCCTTCTGGGAATTAAACACTTCTCTCATTACATCATTCTCTTGTTCAAAACCCTTCAATGGCTCCTACCACTTAAAAACTCCTTGACCTGGCATTCAGTAGTTTTAACAACATGGCCCAACTTGACAATCTGGTTGCTTCTCCTATTGTTCATCTTTCCAAAACCCTTGTTCTCTTTGCCCCAGCTGTTAGCTCTATGTGCAGATGACTTCCAGTTTCTTTTTTTTTTTTTTTTTTTTGAGAGTAATTTCACTTTTTAAAAAAATTTATTTCTTTTCAGTGTAACAGAATTCATAGTTTTACACCACACCCAGTGCTCCATGCAATGCATGCCCTCCATAATATCCACCACCAGGCTCCCCCAACCTCCCACCCCCCGCCCCTTCAAAACCCTCAGGTTATTTTTCAGAGTCCATAGTCTCTCATGGTTCATCTCTCCCCCGACTTCCAGTTTCTATCTCTACCTCTAACTCTATCATTTTAATCCATCAAAAAAAATCTCTATTAGTTTCTTTAACTTACAAAAGCTATGTATGTTAAATGGGGATAATTAAAACAATACCAAATGGTTAAAACAGAATGAGTCTCTGACTCTCCTCTGCCCTCCGCCTTTCCCAGGTGTCTTTTTTTTTTTTTTTTTTTAAGATTTTATTTACTTACTTGAGAGAATAAAGAGAAAGAGAGAGAAAGAGACAGAGAGAGCATGAGCAGGGGGAGGGGCAGAGGGAGAGGAAGAGGAAAAAGCAGACTTCCGCTTAGCGGGGAGCCTGACTTGGGGCTTAATCCCAGGACCTCAAGATCATGACCCCAGCCGAAGAAGTCAGATGCTCAACCAACTGAGCCATCCAGGTGCCCCCCTCAGGTTGATTTTAAGAATGAAGTGGATCGCTTCTCGGCCTTTTGGTTAAGATCAAGTGTAAGAATGAAGTGGATTTCCAGATTGTTCAGTATCTTTCCTACCTCTCTATTAAGTTGCTACATCACAGCAAACAGATTTAGAGACATGCTTCTTGAATTAAGAGTTTATAATGCAGGGCGCCCGGGTGGCTCAGTGGGTTAAAGCCTCTGCCTTCAGCTCAGGTCATGGTCCCAGGGTCCTGGGATCGAGCCCTGCATCGGGCTCTCTGCTCAGCGGGGAGCCTGCTTCCCCTTCTCTCTGCCTGCCTCTCTACTTGTGATCTCTCTCTGTCAAATAAATAAATAAAATCGTAAAAAAAAAAAGTTTATAATGCAAGTCAGAAAAGATTAAGTCCAGAAAAATATAGATCTTTATGTTTGCATTGCAACGTATGTTCTCAAAGCTTTTTTCTTATTATCTCATTAAATCTTTGACAATCCTAAGAGATAGAAATAGCATCTCTTTTAAAAATAAAGGCTTTTTGGGGTCCCTGGGTGGCTCAGTGGGTTAAAGCCTCTGCCTTCAGCTCAGGTCATGATCCCAGGGTCCTGGGATCAAGCCCCACATCAGGCTCTCTGCTCAGCAGGGAGTCTGCTTCTCCCTCTCTCTCTGCCTACTTGTGATCTCTATCAAATAAATAAAATCTTAAAAAAAATAAAAATAAAGGCTTTCTTTCTTTTTTTTTTTTTGGAAAAGCAGTTTTAGGTTTAGAGCAAAACTGAGGGGGAAGGTACAGAGAGTTCCCATGTACCTCTGTTCCCATATATGCATAGCCTCCCCTATTACCAACATCTTCCACCATGTAGTACATCTGTCATGACTGATGAACCTACAGTAATACATCATAATCACCCAAAGACCATTGTTTCCATTATGATTCAGTTTTGGTTTTGTACATTCTATGGGCTTGGACAAAGGTAAAATGACATGTAACCATCATTATGGTATCATACAGAATATTTTCACTGCCCTAAAAATCCAGCATCTATTCTTTAGCCCAATCTTAGAGAGGAAAAAAACCTAAAACCCTGTAGAGCTAATCAGCTTCCCTAATGTCTCCTAGCCAGGGCTAGGTCCCAAGTTTCCTGACCTCTTTCCTACTTTACTCATTAAAACACCATACTAAAACCACAATGAGCAGCAACACTAATGGGAGGAAGGCCAGAAGCAAAAGGGAACCACTCAGAATGTTGACACATCAGTGTCATGGTTTTACCTTGGGGAATATGAGAATCATTCTGTTCCCTTGCTTCTCTTCCATGGTGAAAGTGAGACTGTGGGAGAGCTCTAAAAAGGAAATAAGAAACAGAAATGTATCTGATTGGTGTGATGGCATTCTCTTTTCAAAGAAATATTCTGCCTCCCCAAAGCTACAGGGCTCTGCAGAACCTGAGAAGGAAGTGAGAAGAACGGAGTCAAGTGTGGCGCCAGTCCACTTTAGAGCATGGGGTGTCCAGCAGAAACAAGACTGGACAGATAGGTGGCATCCAGGGATCTGGCAGCATTTCCTTAGCCAATTCATCTCAATAACTTGTTGCTGTGCATATTTGATTGAAAAATATGGGAATTATGAGGTAAAAGCTCCATCTCCTGGGTAGGCATAGATGAATCATATCATCCATATTCCAAATGATATATGAAAATAGTAACTCTTATGTTAAATGCATTTTACCACAATAAAAAAAAGATATATATCTTGAACATCTTTCCATGCTAGATCTTATATTAGATTTTATCTCCTCCTTTTTTTTTTAAGATTTTATTTATTTATTTGACAGAGATCACAAGTAGGCAGAGAGGCAGGCAGAGAGAGGAGGAAGCAGGCTCCATGCCGAGCAGAGAGCCCGATGTGAGGCTCGATCCCAGGACCCTGGGATCATGACCCAAGCCGAAGGCAGAGGCTTTAATCCTACTGAGCCACCCAGGCGCCCCATCTCCTCCTTTTAAAAGGCTGCCGAGGAGCATCTGAATGGCTCAGTCAGTTAAGCCTCTGACTCTTGGTTTTGGCTCAGGTCTTGATCTCAGGGTCTTGAAATAGAGCCCTGCAGGGTCTATCTTCTTTCCCTCTCCCTCTATTCCTCCCCCTGTTTATGCACATGTGCTCGCTCTCTCTCAAATAAATAAATCAATCTTTAAAAAATATAAAAATAAAAGGCTGCCTATAGGTCTGTTGTGGGATGGATGTATCATGATTTATTTAATTAGTCCCCACTGATGGAGATTCGTGTTATTTCTTTTTTTTCTCCTCCCCCATCATCATAATGTTGCATCTACTATAACTATTATAATGTTATAATATTGTTACTATTTATTTATTTATAGCTACTATAATATCTTATTTAAAAAGTCTTCATACACTTGTCTATTTCTTTAATTTAATAAATTCCTGGAGGTAGAACTGCTGAGGAGGTCAATGGGTATGCACACATCGTACTGCCAGTTGTTTTTCCAGAGAGGCTGCAGCAGCGTATACTCTCAGCAACAGGGTGCGCAAAGTACTCAGGTTCTGAAGTCAGAAACACCTAGAGTAGTTCTATGACAGTCAGTTGTATGACCTTTGGTGAATTACATTTCTTTAAAACCTTTTTTTAAAAAGATTTTATTTATTCACTTGAGAAAGAAACAAACAGAGAGATCACAAGCAGAGGGAGAGGCAGAAGCAGAGTCCCCGATGAGCTGGGAGTCTAATGTGGGGTTCGATCCCAGGACCCGGAGATCATGACCAGCTAAAGGCAGATGCTCAACCATCTGAGCGACCCAGGCGGCCCGCGAATTTCCTTTCTTAACATCCCTTTCCCTTCTAGGCATGTAATATTACCCACTTCACAGGGCTAGTGTTAAAATTACATGAAACTCTGTATGTAATATGGTTCACAGCATGCCTGACACATATAACAAATGGCAGCTGAATTTTGTTCTGTTTTGTTTCATGCTGCTCTCTCCTCGCTTACTTTGTTTCCATCTAGTCTACAGTATTCATCAGTCCCAAATTCCCTATCCACTAAAAAGGAACTGGGGATACTGACTAACTGAAGTTTTTCTAATCAACAGCAAGGGATATCGCCCTCTTCCTGAGTCTCAGTTTCCTAGGAAAGCCTTGAAGCCAATTTCCAGAACTCTATCTTTAGTGACTAAATCACAAAGAGACAAACTCTCTCCTTCTCAATGATCTTTCCTAGAATCTTAATCAGGCCATGTTTATTCCCCAGAACACTGTCGATCAGGCCATTTTAACAGCTGGCCTTTCTGTTCTTTAAAATAGGACACTGCATTAAGCCCTCGAGGCTAGAAAGGGCCTAAGGAAAACAGATGGGAGACAGACCCGAAGACACAGGCATCCTGGGACACCAGGGAGTCCAGGTTGAATTCTCTTCCTAGTGTACTTCCACAGTCTGGCCTAAAAGCAGAAAGGCTGGAACTGAATCATGGCTTCTTAGGGCTTTAAGTTCCAAAAATTATTGATTTAGGGTTGAAATTAACCAGGACCCTGTGACAGAAAAAAACCCTGTGACAACTCTCCAAACTGCCAAAAGGGGGCAGTGCAGTGTTATGCTTAAGAGCATAGGCTTTGCCTCCACAAGTGGGTTTGAATAAGGGTTTTGCTATTAGCTGTGTGACCTTGGGTCTCACTTGTCTTCTTTGTAGATTAAGAGTATATCTTCTTCATATTGTTGAAAGGATTAAGTGAAATGTGTGTCTGGTGGAAAACACCTAGTAAGTGCCCATAAGCAGCAGGGGACACATCACAGGGTGGAGGGTTGACTATGACAGTCAGATATGACATGGAGTAACTAAGCAAAGGAGATAAGATTGAATTCACTCATTCATTCATTCAAGAGATATCTAGTGAATGTTTACTGTGTGCAGGGCACCTTACAAGGCACAGGAGACATAATGGGAAGTAAAAATAGATATAATCAGTGCCTTCATGAAATGTGGCCTTCAGAAGGACCCATACGAGTAATCATACAAACATATGTAAAATTATAAACGAAAAACCGCAATAAGAAGAGGACCACTGACAATGTCTAGAGTTTGAAGGAAGCCCTCTGTGATGAAATTATAGCTGAACTGAAATCTGAAGGATGAGTAAGAGTGAACCCAAAATGGTAGAAGGTAGAGGGAAAGCATTTCAGGCAGAAGGAACATGTGCAAAGGCACTAAAACAGAATGGGCCCTGGGACATCAGAGAAATAGAGGAAAGGCCAGTAAGGTTGGGTGCAGTGATGGGGGTAAATGTGGTACAAGGTGAACTGGAGGAGGCAGGAGCCAGATCACATAAGGCTTTGCAGGCCATGTTAAGGATTTGAGGCTTTATAATAAGAACAAGAGGGGGGACGCCTGGGTGGCTCAGTTGGTTAAGCGGCTGCCTTCGGCTCAGGTCATGATCCCAGCGTCCTGGGATCGAGTCCCGCATCGGGCTCCTTGCTTGTCGGGGAGCCTGCTTCTCCCCCTGCCTCTGCCTGCCACTCTATCTGCCTGTGCTTGCTCTCTCTCTCTCCCTCTCTGACAAATAAATAAATTAAAAAAAAAAAACAAACAAGAGGGAAGCTGTTGAAATGTCAGGGGCTGCACAGGGCACCCCTACTACTTGGCAACACCTTCCTCTGCTATCCCCTTTCATAGGGGATATAGGGAACAGGTCTTCACACAATTCCTGCTGTGGTCACCTGGGAGAAAGGAGCAAAAAAGTAATCTGCAACAGGTCTCTTCTCAAGACAGAATGAGGCCCTGTGAATCCTCATTGCCCAAGGAAGAACTAGGCATGAAGAGGAATGTGAGTGGGGCATTCAGGGCTATGAGACTCTCATCAGAAATCCTCTACAGGTGATAGGTTGTCACTACAGAACTCCTAATGTTTTCTGACTGTTGCATGGCCAAGTCCCCAGCCAGCCTCCACATCTCAGACTTCTGCCCCAACATATTCTCTACTGCACTGGACCTGGTGACAAAGGATTAATAGCTAGTAAGATGGGGTGGTAGAGATACAGTACTCTTGTGGGCAGGGGTGGGTTCAGCCTTGCAAGAAGCAGCTCTCAACTTCTGTGTGCCTTTCTGGTTAGCTGGCTCACAGCACCCATGGTACATGCACTGTGTTTGTTGGGGGCACATGCGCACAGAAGACAGTCTCCACAATCTTTTCTTTGTAAGGAGAGAAACTAAGCGTGGAGATCCTAAACAGAACAGGAATGCTAAAGTACCAGAAAGTGATGGCTCTGTTCTGGCTCTTGTAGGTTTTTAAACTTGCTGGAAAGAGAAAAGGGCCTAAGAGTGCTAGGGCTGACTGTCCCTCCCCTCCTCCAACTCTCCCAACCCACAGCCTAGCTAAACAGGAAATCAGGCTGGGTCCCTGCCAGGGCCCAGGCTGGGGCAGGAAGCTCAGGAAACAAGTGAGAAAGACCGTCTTCAGCAGAGAAGAAGGCTGCTTAGAAATCCCTGGGAAGGTAAAATAAACCCAGCCCCTGCTGAATTCCCTCCCAGAGGAGGAAACACTAGACCTGCCTTTACTCTCCCCATGCTCAAGCATGGGCTTAGCAAGATTCCAAGAGAACAGACCCAGAAACTTCATGGGAGAGAGAGTATTGTCTCAGTGAGAACAGACTCCAAGTATGGACCCTCCCTCAGAGAAATAAAGGTCTTCAGTGAAGCTCCAGGGAACCTGGTCTGCAGATATCCTAAGGCCATCTTGGGCTGATAAGGAAGGAAATGACGGTATAGGATAAGGGCAGTAGTGAAATAAGTAGGCCTTAAAGGACAAAGGCCTAGGGATATCTGTAATACCTGTTTGTGTGGGGGTGGGGGTGGGGCGGCGGGGAAAGAGTGTAGGCTACAAGTAACAGGAGTTCTTTGCTATGTAAATGTACAGGAAAGTCCTGATTAAATAATGCACTGAGGCAGAGCAGCAATGGCTGCTCAAAACATTATGTGAAAGGCTGAAAGGAATGTGTTTGATGGAGCTACAAGTCTAACTACACCACTAATTAATCTGACTTTCACAGAAGGTAGGACAACCATGTGTCCTGTGCCTCCTTCCTGATATGATGCAACAGGAAGTATTAAGTACACCTCAGAAGTATTCTTCACAAAAAAGTTGTATCCGAATCTAATCAGACCTTGAGATATAATTACCAGTTTGCAGAATGGGTTTGCAGAAATACGAGACAGAGAAGATTATAAATGAAACAACTATTCAAAATAATCAAGTGGGGTATAGGTAAAAGAAGAGCAACCCAGGGTTGATCACTGTTGTAGCTTGGTGAGTACCAGGGAGTTCTTTTTACTTTTTCCTCTACTTTGTACAGGATTAAAATTTTCTATCACAAAACATTAAAAAAATTTGAAGAAGTTCTGCAGACTAGAAAACACCTTCCCTAGCCCCCGCTGGGAGAAGAGCAACAACGAAAACCTTTCCAAATGTTTCTGGAGCCCTGAGCATTGGCTCTGTGGGAACTGAAACAGCAGCAGGACACCCTCCACCAGCATCAGTACTGGGGCTTTCCAGGAAGGCCCCACTTGGCCAAAAGAATGCTATAGCAGTCATGACAAGAAGGGGCAATTCCATTCCTCCCGTCAATGGAACTCCTTTGGGAATCAGTGGGAGCACAGAGCACTTCCATCTCTAGCTTGGTCTCATCATGGCCCAGTAAAGGAGGCCAGGGACTCTTCTCATTTGATGATGAGAAGAATAAGCCATCTCTCCACCCTCTCCTATAAAAGTTCCCTTGGGAACCATCAACAGAAAATGGAAAACACCAACCCCTTAATCACCATCAACCCTTAGATCAGAAATGATACAGTAATTTGCAGTTCATTCATCATGTACATGATCTTATTTATTTTATAAATAGCCTGAAAGAGTTTAGGAGCTTGGCTAAAAGTAGTAGAGTTAGACAACAAAAGTGGGAGAGCTAAAATGTGCCCAGCGGACTTCCTACCACTGTTATGCACAACTCCTGCCCTTAGGTCAGTGCCCCTCACTAGCTCACCCTGATCTCCACAGCCCCTCAAGGATACTCAAGCCAATTCCTTTCATGGGAGTTCCCTGAGACTGTCTCCCTGCTGTAGTTCAGTCCCTTAGCAAATAAAGAATCTGAAACATGAGGTTCCACCAGGAAGTTTATAGGGAGGCTGATAGATGGTTCCTGACTCGTTCCCTTTGGTGCCACTGTTCGCTACCTTGATTATCACCTCCCCACTTAGTCTCCTTTCCTGACTCCACATAATTCTCCCTCCTCTTCCCCAAACCACTAACTACCACCACTACCTCCCCACATCATTGTCCCCACTTGGCCTTTCTCTGAGTTTATGGTATCCTCTGACCCAGGGCTGGAAGCAGCAGGGCAGCTGAGGGCAGAAAGGACTTTCTGGAAGCTGAAATCCTTAGGAAACACCTTTGGGATTTGCAAGAGGTCCAATAGAGGCTCTTCTCACTAGCTGTTGCAATCTACGTGCCAATGTGGTTACTGGCCTTCTCACTAGAGGCACGCCTGCCCCTGGACAGAATAGCTTATAGTGTTTGGCTTTTCTGGTAAGGAGAATGTGAACCCCATGCCTGCTACACAAAGAACAAGCCATCCAGACTGGCACTCCCCTCCTTCCAAGAGCTCCAGGTATTTTTTTTCCATCTCCAGGAGGATGTGTGCAAGTCAAACAATGTTGGAAGACTCAGGTAGGAGCTATTCATCAGGAGAGTCATATTGCTCACTAAAAAGTACACGTCACAATTCTATTAATAGCTTTTGCAGCCTCACAACAAAGCTGGTAGCACAGTCATCAGTTATGCTACCTACAGGAGAGAAGCTGGACCAGCCTTCCTATGTTCTCCTACGTCCTTCACTCCTGAAAACTTACCTAATGCTGCAAAGGGAGGGGAGGCAGAAAGGTCAATTTGTAAGGGATTCAGACTACCAAACCTGGGAGCCCCTTCCCTCCAAGGGGAAACATGTAGCAAGTCACTCTGTGTCAGGAGTCCTTCTCATTCTGTGATCTGAGCTCAAACATTTTTTTTAAGATTTTAAGATTTTATATATTTATTTGACAGAGAGATGGAGTCAGAGAGCACAAGTGGGGGTTGGGGGGTGAATGGCAGAGGGAGAAGCAGGCTCCCCGCTGAGCAGGGAGCCCAATGTAGGACTCACTCCCAGGACCCCGGGATCATGACCTGAGCCAAAGACAGATGCTCAGCCAAATAAGCCACCCAGGCACCCCTAAAGATTTTCTTTTTAAGTAATCTCAACATCCAATATGGGGCTCGAACTCACAACCTGAGACCAAGAGTTACATGCTCTGATCTATTGCCCCAAACGTTACTTTGTCATTGCCACCGTACCTGACCTCCCCAATCTAACGTGTAAGGCATTATTATCCTCTCTCATGCTACCTTGTTCTTGTCTTTTCCGTTACTTGTCATAGTTTGTAATTGTGATTTTGTGTACACACTTCATTTGTTTCGTGTCTGTCTCTCCCACTAGACTGCCAGTCATAAAGGCAGGGATCATGTTTGCTTTATTCATCATAGTATTCCCTGTGCCTGGTACAGTGTCTTGCATATAGCAGATGCCCAATGGTATACTTTTTAAATATTGCATTTTTAAATAATCTCTATACCCAGTGTGGCACTTGAACTTACAACCCTGAGATCAAGAATCACATGTTCTACTGACTGAGCCAGCCAGACACCTGACAATGGTATTTTTTGAATGAGTGCCCCCCATGTATTCCCGTGGATCTCCCACAATTCCCCACATGTACCTTCTATTCCACTCACCAACTCCCACCTACTCATTCTCCTCTGGGTCTCTACTGGTCCCATCCATAGAATCATCTCCCAACATCCTCTCCTTTTTTACTCATCTTTAAAGAAACCAGCTGTACTCTTCTGTAGTTCTGTTTCATGACAGCAAGTCTCTTCTTTGCCAGACTATAAGTTTTGGTGGCAGAACGATCTGCCAAGGAGTTAAAATGGGTGTTGGGGTGATGAGACTCACAACATAGCACATCAAAGTGGATCCCTCAAATTAGGATATCATGTCTATCAAGTTACGTGCTAGAGGTTATAGAGGCTTTGGGGATGGTTGAGAGCTTTACTAGAATAGTCAGGGAAGGCTTCCTGGAGAAAGGGAGTTTATATAGTCTTCTGAAAGACAGATAGGAGTGGGATAGGCAGAAGAGAAGGGTAGAGAGAATTCTTAAGAGGAGAGGAGGTCTTGGGGTGCCTGATTGGCTCAGTGAAAAGAACATGTGACCCTTGATCTCAGGATCATGAGTTTGAGCCCCATGTTGGGTATAGAGATTACTTAAAAAATGAACTTTAAAAAAACAAAAGGAGGAGAGAAGGCCTCAAGATACCAATAGACTAGAAGAGGTGAGGGGACTGGCTTGACCTACTAGAAAGAAAGACCTACCAGAAAGTTGGCATGAATGGTAAAAAATATGGCTACTTGGGAGGGGCAAAGCCCAGTGTAGATGCTTCAAAAGCCAGTGGAGAAGTTTAATTTGATGCAAAAGAACTTAATTAGGCCCCAAATTGTAAGGAAATATCATGGGCCTAGGAGTCAGGATACCTGGGTTCTAGTCTAGGCCACACCAACCTCCAGCCGGGTTATGGCCAAGCCTATTTACCTTTCTGGGATTCTGCTTGCATATCTGTAAAATGGGCAAAAATGACTCTCCCAATATATTTCAGGTGGTTCAGGTCCTTTGGAAACATCATTTCATCTACCTTAGAAAGGAATTTACAATAAGGATAATTGCACCCATAAACTTCACAATCTAAAGAGAATGTATTCAGACCACAGGACAGGTAGAATGGGGAGTTCATACCTAACTGAAGGAAAGAAAAGGACGCATGAAGAAGGTGGCATTTTTGTGATGGGCTTGAAAGATAGGAAACATTAGCAAACACAATGGAAAAGTAGGAGAGTTGCTGCTCATTCTACAGTGGATTTTTTAGGCATGTTTATATTACACACACATGATAGAGCCATGCTCATTGCTAGAGTGTTGTTCTTAGCTCCCACTTTACTGTGGCATTTTGCAGAGAGGAACATGTCTTCCAGTGCCCTGACCTCTGGCCCAGTTTAAGAACTGCTACCACAGGGAACGAAGGCAATGAAGCCCAGAGATAGAAGCATGTTCACACTCCCAACCCAAAGGCCTGGGATCCTCCCTGTGAAGCCACAGGTAATATTAAGTCTAACTATTTTTCCTTTCTCAACTCCAGTCCTTTAGGCATTTGAAAACCTGAAAGTTGGGGCGCCTGGGTGGTTCAGCGGGTTAAAGCCTCTGCCTTCAGCTCAGGTCATGGTCTCAGGGTCCTGGGATAGAGCCCTGCATCCAGCTCTCTGCTCAGCAGGGAGCCTGCTTCCTCCTCTCTCTCTGCCTGCCTCTCTGACTACTTGTAATCTCTGTCTATCAAATAAATAAATAAAATCTTAAAAAAACAAACAAACCTGAAAGTGTTTTCCCAGCAACTATTTTTGCCCCCAGGCTGAACAGCCTCAGTTCTACCAACTGTGCTCACATGTTGAGGTTTTGAGTCCTTCCTTCATTTCAGTCACTTCCCTCTTGAATAACAGCATCAGCATAAGAACTTCAGATAGCACTGACCTGTCACCTCCAATGACCTGAAGTCCTAAGGCCTGAATGCAGCTCAACAGCACATTAGCTCTGTTCATGGTTATGTCACATAGTAGACTGACATGAAGCTTTCTGTCCACATTAAGTACTACCTCTCTGAAGGTCTATCCTAGCCTACCCAATCACATAGCCTCACCCAGATTCAAATCCCATATTGCTGAATTCAGCCAGCTACCTCTCTGAGAGTAAGAATCAATTACATACATGTAGAATAGTTTCTAATGAATATGAAACTATGATTTCACTAGCACCAGTGGACCCTTACCTGTATTAGGAGCCAGCCTAGCCCAAGATGTGATTCTAGGTTCTTGCCTTGATTCTACACTGCTAAGGCAAAGGTATGCCCTATTTCAGATGTATCTTGAGTTCAATATAACAATAGGCACACCTATTAATTATGATCATGAAACCTCAACTGATAATAATAGAAGTACAGTATCAATATTATGGATAGTGGCTGCCCCACAATAATCTGCGCTGGTCAGATTGCATGGAGAGGTCTGGTTCCAGGGATGAAAAACTCAAAAAATCCACTACAGCAGCCAGGATAACTGGAGATTTGAAAACCAGTTTCTGGGAAAATGGCAGAAGGAAAATGCAGGGCTTGCTTAGCCTGGGAGAGAAAGAATGGTAAGGCTGTATAGTCCACAGTAGGACCCTTCTTCTCCAGTAACTGCTGGCTTAAGGGTCTCCTCTTGTAGCCTATTCCTTCTCCTTGATCCTTTAGTCAAGGGCTTATAGTTTCATCTGAAGTGTGGCCAGCCACTTATATGGTGCTTATGAGGGCTCTTCCTAAATCTGCTTCTTTTCCCCTCTTACTCGCTCAGCAGAGTCAAGGTTACTTCCTCTTGCCTGGCCTATTTCCAAAGGATTATTAAATTTATATGAAGTCAATACTTCAAAAATCCATGCTGAATACAAGGGTAGGAGAGATCAATTTTCTCCATTCATTTTTTAAAGAGCCATATCATAAGACTCCAGCCCCTCCATGAGATAGATTGCTGAGCTGCTTAATATCTCCAAGATTCCTCCTTTCCTGAGTTCTTTGCTTAGGATAACTATGATGACTCAGGGCTCAGGGCTGCCAGGATGGCAAGCAGGAATGATGTTTCCCCTGCTGAAGACCATAGCAGATGTGGAAAATCAACCATGTCACTCTTTCTTACTGAACCAGGACTCTGCCTCAGAATCCACCTTAACATAAGCTCCAGGCAGCCACTACTGATCAATGGGCATTGGCATAAAGAGTGAAACCTGCCTTATATACCCCAGGATGCTTTATACAGCCCAGGAGTAGGGAGTGTAAAATGATGATGTGGGAACACCTCCTGAATTGCTGCGACCAGAGGGCACGTTTAATGGTACTACAAAGAAGTGCTGAGGTAGGTACTACTATACCTACCCAATCAGGGAATCATTTTTTCAGCTTAAATCCCAGTTGAGACGGGATTCCTTCTGATGGGAGATTTCTTTCTGATGACTATAATCTTTATATTCTCTCCTGCATAGCAGAACACAAAAGAGCAGAGCACAGCCCACAGCTACAAAGGAGAAACAGAACTGAGGCAAGCAGCAGCCACAAAGATTCAAAACATAAAGTACTAAATGGGTAACGTGTACAGTATATGAGTTATATCTCAATATCTCAATGAAGCTGCCAAAAGAGGTTAATGGTAAAAATACTGGTTTCACCAGACCAACATTTAGTGGAGGGACATGAAAGGAAGTAAAACCCCTTTAACATTATCATGAGAAAAACTAGGCATTTGCTTTTGCTTTGACCAAAGTTCACTAAGAACTTCCTATTGATGGCAATACTGGACCCTGACACAAAGCAACAGCATTCCATGACAGACTAGCATAGGCAAAGTGGTGTGGATTATAAAAGAGGCTCAAAAGAACTGGAAAGACTATAAATCTAGACTGAATCAGAAGAAAGACTAATTTATTTTATTTTATTTTTTAAAGATTTTATTTATTCAACAGACAGAGATCACAAGTAGGCAGAGAGGCAGGCAGAGAGAGAGAGGAGAAAGCAGGCTCCCCGCTGAGCGGAGAGACCGATGTGGGACTCGATCCCAGGACTCTGGGATCACAACCTGAGCCGAAGGCAGAGGCTTAACCCACTGAATCACCCAGGTGCCCCATTAATAAAGATTTTATTTATTTATTTGAGAGAGAAAGAGACAGCAGGGGGGAGCAGCAGAGGGGAAGGGTGAGGGAGAGGGTAAGAATCTCAAGCAGACTGGGCACTGAGCATGGAGTCCCATATGGGGCTTGATCTCATGATACCAACATCATGACCTAAGCTGAAACCAAGAGTTAGTTAGATGCTTAACTGATGGAGCCACCTGGATGCCCTGAGAGGCTTATTTCTAAGACAGCATTTCCCAAAGAATATTCCATAAACCACATTCGTTCTGTAAGATGTTAATGGATGTAACATGAAAAAAGGTCCCATAGTTACACAAGCTTGTGAAACACTGGGTTAAACAAAGCTGGAGAAGTTTCTTAATGCAGGACTTCTCAGTGCCTTTAAAACACCAGTTAACATTGTGATGAAATGTAGTGTTTCCCCAAAGGAATTTGTCTATAGATCATTTTTATTCCCCCATAAACTATCTCAAAGGATCAATGTTTCTAAGAATTATACCAAAGGCTAGTGCTAATTATACCAAAGAAATTCTGGCCTAAGCCATGACTGGCTGATGGCTTCACCAATTCCTTTATAAGGACAAAATTGGAAATTAATATGGGGAACTATAAATCATTTATAACTTTTACATAATTATCTTTAAGTTAACTACATATTTAAATGCATACGGTTCTCACTCCAAGATTTAGATGCAGATAATTCAATAAATCTTAGTTAAAGTACCCCTTCAGGTACTGTTTTAAATAGATAGATGGGGTAGACTCTGGTTATGACACTCAAGAGTCTGGTGATGAAAACTGGGAAAACCAGGCCAGGTACCACAGTAGCTGGGCTCATTTCTGCCTGGGTGTGGCCTTTTGTCATAGTTCCACTCCTCGGAGCTAGAATGGTCAAACCCCCTTTGTGGCCATTAGTTCTATCTTATGCACACACATACATCATCATCATCACAGAAACTTAAAACTGACCCTCAAAAACCACAACCAACTAATCCTCAATTTGACATCGCTGAATAACAACAACAACAACAATAACAACAACAAATGCAAGTACAGATCTGCTTGAACTGGCTCCTAAGAAGGTAAGACCTAGAGTGAACTCCTACTGGCTCCTATCTCCAAGTCCCCCAGGCCAGACCTCCTGGGCCTCCTTTCTAGTGGACTTCCCACTCCACAGTCCCTTTCTAGAGCCCAGGAGTTCACTTGGCTTCCCCACAGTGAAGCCTTTGGGTCATGTGCCAATTTCTGAACTCCAGAGCAGAGCTAGATCCAAAGCTGGTCTCAGCTCTGCCTCCTTCCTTCCTTCCTTTCTCTAGCCCAGATGGCCATATTCCCATTGGAGTCTCCTTAGGAAACAATGACTTGAGAGCCTGTTTAGCCACGCCTCTTGCTTTCTTCAGCCAGCATCTCTGGGTATCTGCTGTTAGCCTGATTCTCCTCTTCCTGTCCCCTTTAAGTCTCCCTGTACCAGTTCTCCCAGGGTCTACTGGAAGGCATGAAGCAGCTAAGCCTAAGAAGCTGAGTCTCCTATATCCTTCTTAGACACAAGGCTCTATCTGCCCTTTCAAGGAGGGGAGAGAGTCCCTGGGGTGAATCAGATTTAAGTGAAGAAGGCTCTGGTTTCCATTTCTTTTTCTTTCTTCCTTAAACATTTACTTATTTATTTGAGAGAGAGAGAGAGAGAGTGTATGCGTGCATGTGGGGGCAAAGGGAGAGGGACTGAGAATCTCAAGCAGATTCTACACTGAACACAGAGCCCAACACAGGGCTCAGTCTCCCGACCCTGAGATCATGACTTGAGCTGAAATCAAGAGTTGGACGCTTAACTGACTGAACCACCCAGGCACCCCTCTGTTTTCCATTTCTTTTCACTCTGAGCGATAGTCAGTCAAAAGCAGCAGGCAGCTGGGGGCTGAAAATGATTCAGCCTGACACCCAGCTACCCATCAAAGCACCTGCCTACAGAGACTACACTTGGAGCCTTGAAGACGACAAATCACCTCTGAGCGGTCTCACTCCAGAAGCATGCCCCGTTGGCATACCTTGCCTGGAAGACAGCAGCCTGGAAACTGCTTTTACCCCAAGTGCAGAGAAGGCAAGTATGTGTCCTTTTCCATTCTGACCCTTGGAGGTGAGGCACTAACTCACACATCTATTCTAAAAGAAATCAGTGAGGGGCGCCTGGGTGATTCAGTTGGTTAAATATCTGGCTCTTGCTTTCAGCTCTGGTTGTGATCTCGAGGTCCTGGAACTGAGCCTTGTGTTGGGCTCCGCACAGAGTCTGTTTCTTCTGCTCCTCCCTCCACACCCTTTCTCTCTCAAATAAGTAAATCAATCAAATCTTTAAAGAAAGAAAGAAATCAGTACAAGAGCCCAGCTCAACCAATTAGAGAGAAAACCATTATAAGCTTAACCAGGATGATGGTAAAAGGCCAGGCTAGAAACTGCAACATAAAACACTCTAACCCAACAAGGAATTTTATTTTTCCTTCATCAGACTGCTGCTGGGAAACAACAACGACAACAACACACCATGGCTCCCTGCTGCCACCAATTCGCTTGCATTCATCAGAGCAGGTTTCAGGGGAAAAGTAGTCACTGGCAGGTGAGCACATTTCTCAATATCCTTTTTGAGGCTGTTGGGGCCAGCATCACTCTGGTTTTTGGCTTTCCAGGACTCCAGGGTTCCTCATAACCCCAAGAATACAGTTTCAACAGCAGAGCAAGGAAAAACAGCAGCTTTCTTCCATATAAGCAGTCCCTGAAGCCCGAGACGTACACAGACACCCCTCAATTTCTCAGGGGTGGTGATAGTGCATCTTGCCTCCCAGATATCCATGCTAAAAACCTGGGACTCATCCTTGACTCCCTTGATACATCCTTGACCTCCAAACAAGTACCATATCCTACTTATTCCACTGTATCCGTAACTGTATATGGGTCCCTCCTCTCTTTCTGCTTTAGTGTAGGCTTTCATCAGCTCCTGCCTGGATTTGTACTGCACCACCTCCATTGTAGTTTCCCAGCCTCCAATCTCACCTTTCCCATCTCTCATCCACTCCTGGAGTGATAGTCCTAAACTCAAAGTTGATCATGTTATTCCTCTAATTAAATGCTTCATTCATTCCAATGCGCCCTTTTGTTTCTTCCTCCATGCTTCTGGCAGGAATGCTTGCCTTCACCTCACCTTGCTGGTCTGCCAAGCAGCTAGTCTTCTTCTAAGCACCCGTTCAGCAGTGACTCCTCCATGAAGCCTTCCCTGATCACTTGATTAGAGTGCTTCCTGTTTTCCTTTGGCCCTGCCTGACCTGGTTCTTACTTCGTGCCGTGCTCACTCCCTGCAGTACCTCAATCCATCTTGACTGTGTATCCCTGAAGCGAGCACGATTCTGTGTTATTAAGCCTGGCACCACATCTGGCATAAAGTAGATTCTTCAGGTTTGTTGATTAAAGAGAGGAGTAGTAAAGGAAAAGGGGGAGATCTGAGCCAACCTGATCCTCACTTTGCAATACAGGAAAAGAGGGAAGGATATGCCTCTTCCCAGAACCTGGGACATACTACTGGGTCATAAGCCACATGGACCCGCTAGGAGAATCTACCCTTAAACTGAAAAATCATGAGACTACAAGAAGGCAACATAAGGCTCCCAGGCCACAAAATACACATAGGTCAATTTTTTACAGTGGCTTCCTGCTATCTTTACAACATTCTCTCCACCACTTTCAGGAGCTGCTATGGCCTACTCACTGAATTACTGTCTTGACCATCCCCATCTCTGAGTGTCAAGAGGCAGGAGGAGTCTGAGACATCTTTCCAAACTCATGTGGTCAAAGGGTCAAAACTTCAGCATTCCTCATCTTTTCCCAAGGGAGGTGTCACTCTATCCCAGGAGCACCCTCCATGGATTTCCACTATTTCCTGACATATATCTAAAAGCTTCCCATAGCTGTTTGAGCCTATCCTTTTCCTGGTCACCTACTAGAGAAATCTCACTTACTTGTCTCTATCCTTAAAGTACCCGAAATGAGCATATGCTCATGAACTAAACAAATGAGTTAACAGATAATATGGGTTTCAGGGAGGACAGCCTAGTAATTCTTTCAGGCACACAGAGACCCCATCTGGTGCCATAAGCTTTTTTTTCCCCCTTCCTAATCTCTTCAGTCTCTGAGAACGCAGGAGGTAAGACTTTTGCCTGACATAATTAAGTTCTTAAAAGCACTATTTGTTTTTTGTTTGTTTGTTTTGTTTTCATTTTTTTTGCAACAAATCTCTTCCTCTCTAATTGCAGCCAAAGAGAAGACATAGACTATGATGCTGCACCAATCAGCCCAACAGACAAATAGGGCCAGAGAGCCTATCCCTGCTGCTCACACAAACAACAGCCCAAATGCAATCCAACTGCTCAACAGAGAGACTTGGACATCTGGGAGCTTCCCTAGATCAGTGAGGTGCATGTGGGGCTTGGACACAGAACTGAGTACAGGGTATGCCCATCCCTGGCAGTGTCTTTGGGAAAATCTGAGTGCTCAGAAACACTCAGAATTGTCTAGGAGATGAACACAGCAGGATTGGAGCACGGGGACTAGGTCTCCAAGAGGAGTTCTCATTCCTTTCATGAGGAGACAGAAAGAGACCCTGGGGAGCTCTCAGTGATAGGCCCAGGCCTGGTTCAGCTGCTGACAGGCAGCCAGGCCAATTAAATAATTGTGATGAGGAAAGAAGGGAAGCCACTCCTTTCAGGCAAACTCCCATCCCAGACAGGAGGCTCCATGCAGCTGTGGCAACAGCAGCAGCAACAACAGGGCAGGGATCTCTTCCTCTTCCTCCCACTAGCTGAGAACTAATGCTTAAATTAGCCCCTTGGAAACACCCAGATCTGCTGTCGGAGCCTCCTCTCTCAGCTCCTGCCACTCCCTTAGGCCTCCTTTTCAAGCTTGAGGTTCTCTTTCAAGTAAATAAGAAACATAAATAAATAAATAAAAATTTTCTTCCCTAGAAGAGCTTTTCAAGTAAAAAATGCCTTCTGGATTCCACCACTACCGGCTAGGGAGGGTTATTTAATGATGGCGTCCCAGTGATAGGCCTGCTTCAGGACGGCTTAGTCCTTGTTTCCATTAGGGCTAAAGGAGACAGCCCCCACTCAGCCTTCAGAGGGGCTTACATTGAAGGAGTAAGCGTGAACAATAAACTTCTGCCAAACTGGATCTGTGTTGCTAACTACTGTGTCCCCAATACCTCATGTAATATCTGGAACAGAGCAGATACTACATAAATATTTGGTGAATGAATTAGCTAAAATAGTGCTACCAGCTCCCTGTGATGTTCCTTGGAAGACAGAGTGAGGAGCTATTGTTTAAATTTTAAAGAGATAGTTTGTCTTCATTTCCTAAATAAGAAAACTGAATCCAGAGAAGAGGAGAGACTTCCTAGAGGTCTCAATAAATAATGGCAAAAAATGGAATAGGTCACAGTTGAGTTCAAGACCATAAAAACTTGGGACCCTAGTTTTTATGGTCTACCCAAATACCTCTAAAGAGTCACTTTGCCCTTCTCTTCTGTGGTATACCATTTTGATTCTTTATGCCCTGAAACAAAGGGTCTTTCAGAAACTCCACCCAAGAGTCTGCTGGTCTCAATAATATACGGAGCATTTAAGGGAGTCTGGGGATCCAACCTGAGAACAGATTTTAAGAGGCAAGAAGTCCACAGGGCAACGTCTATGCCCCTAAATGGAGGGATGACTGTATTGCCACTTCCAAAAGGCTATCATTAACCTCAACAAAGTATCCTCTTGCAGAGAAATGCTCCTTTAACCTTCAAGAAAAGTGTCTGAAGGCAGTCTTTTCTGATAAGTGCCTTCTTGCATAAGCGTTTCTACTCCAGAGTCACACAGACCAGAAGCACCTCAGGAGTCTTCTGGGGTCACTATTCACTCAAACTATCATTGAGAACTTCAGGCAATAACAAAGGCACCAAGGACAACTAAGAAGGCCTTGTGACCCTATCCCTTCCCCCCTTTTCTTGGACAACTATTGCCTACCTTTTTAGGAACCCCAGATGGGAGGCAAGAACCAACTCACTGCTTTCTTCTCCTGACTCTCTTGGACCTCCTCCTCCTTCATCCACCCTCCTTTTGATTCTTGATTAGATGCTTAGAACTGGAAGGGCAATCTAGTTTGACAAGCCAGGCTGGAAAGGTACTCCAGAAAGCAATGTTCTCTTAAGCCAGCCTAAAGTTCTTCAAGTTCATGGGACAGACTTCTTATCAGGATTTTCTGGCCCCCAAATATTCCAGTGATGGCATCAGGCTAGGAAAAAAGTCCATCAGCATCTCTCTCCCCACTTTAATATTGTACACTTCTGTAAAGCTTCTCTGTTTGGGCTTCTAGAACTAAGTAGTCATAAAAAGGGGAAAAGGCAACTTACCTTCTCATAGGTGCCTCCTAATAATTCTCTCTACCACCCCCCAAAAGATGTGGCTTACAGTGGGTCATCGGTCCCTGCCAATGTCTGTCTGGTCTGCTGTAATGGGTAGGTTACTTGCTCAGGAAGCTACAAAGCACATCTTCAGCCAGGGGCCCAAGGGCCCAAGAGTGGAACCTATTCCTCACCTCTCTGCCTAACGTAGAAGGAGGAGCCTTAGGGAGCCCCAGATCTCCAAGCTTTGGAAAGCTCTGCTCTGCTCCAGCAAAGCTCAGAGAATAGGGCATCCACACCTTCAGGTTCCTGGACTGCCCTGTCTCCTTCCAGCTCCTCTTCAGGCTCCAAGGAGGAAGGGAGAAAAGTGAACAGAGCAGGGCACTCCCTCCCTTCCCCCTCTCCCTGTATCTGCTGGCTAGGCCTCCGCGGCGCCTCTCGCCCAGCTGACCACCGCCGGGTGTACAAGCCAGTCAGGTAACCCACTTGAGCGGTGGCCATCGGCATGGTCTCCCCTAGGGCTGGCCTCGGTCTCCCGCCTCGCCCTCCCTCTTCCATCCCCTCCTTGCCGGCAACGATGACATCATTCCTCCCAGACTCCGGGACCGCGGACAAGAGGCAGGATGGGCGCCCAGCAAAGACTCAATCCACGTAGGCCGAGCATGCTGGGGGTTCTTCCAAAAGGGTGGCCACAGGCTGCTCCACCGCGACCGCGACCCCGCCCCCTCTCCCGTCTGCTCCCGAGCTCTCTCATCCGCGCCCCTGTTTCTCCACCTCCCCGCTGCTCTCTCTCCTCCGTGACTCCGGCTCTAGCACTCCCTGCCTAAGACTACCTGCGCTCTCCTCAGGAGAGGAACGGAATTCAGGGGTGCTGCACCGACCCCCTGCCTCCACCGGTCTTTGGCCCCGGCCCCGCGTTCCCATCCGTAACCAGCGAACTGGAGGGCCAGGCCCCCTCCTCTTCTGCCGGCCTATTCCCAGTCCCTTCTACCCTAATTGATCCTGGCCCACAGGAGGCATCACGGGCCTCCAGGGCTAAGCGGCTCCTCACCTCTCATTCCAGCCCCCTGGGGCTGCCGGCGGCGGTGCCCCACCACAGTTCCCTTTCTTTCCCAGCTAAGGGCCTCCCCTGGCAGTGTGCACCATTGTGCCCCAAATGTTCCATCCGACGGCCCTCCCCGTAGCTCCCTTGGCCTGTCTCTGCTGACGGTGCCCTGAGCCTTTATAGGCCTCTTTGCTGTCACCCGCGTATTCTCCCACGGTTTTCTTGTCCAGCAAGTCCCCCCTCCCGCTGAGATACGATTTCAAGGCTCCCTTTGCCCCATCCCAAGGCGCCCCCTCCGCAGTCACCAAGGCCTGATTTCCTCCCTCCCCCTCAGGCAGCGCCCCCTCCCGGTCCTGGCCTGCCCGCCGCCCGCCCCCTCACCAGCGGCTGCATCTCCGAGTGCGCGGTGGGCACCTGGAACCGGTCGATCTCCTCCATCATGGTGCCGGCGGGCGAGCGGGCCGGGGGCCGGGCGCGGCCAGGGACGCCGACGGAACCGCGCGGGGCGGCGGCCCCAGGAGTCTGGTGGGTGGTGCAGACTAGGCCGCCCGGGACGAGTCGGGCGGGCAAGCGTCCGGGCAGATGGAGGGGTGGGCGCGGGGAGCGAGGTTCACTGGCTGGCTGAGGCCGGCGTGGCTCCGTGGGCTTGCCTTAGTGCTACCGCGGCTGTGGCCGGGCAGAGCCGCAGGTCTTGCCTCGCCTCCTCCTCCGCCGCCGCCTCCTGTCAGCAGCTCAGCCACTGCGGTGACTCGGCAACTCCACTTCCGGGTCCGGGACACCGCCTGAATCTGCATTATTCATGAGGAGGCAGTGCCTGGGTGCTCCAGCCCCTCCCACATGCGGGAGTTCTAATGAGCGCTGCCGCGGGTCGTATTATTCCTGAGGGGGCGGGTCTTAGTGGAGCCGGAGGTTCCCTGCGCGTCCAGCCCCGCCTCTCCCTCGAGCCGGGAGGGGGCGTCAGAGGCGCCTGCGCCTTGGCTAACGGTTGGTTGCTAGGCAACCGCGTCAGGGAGGAGTCGAGTCTATACTGCAAGGGCGCGGGGACCCACAACGACGGCTGTCCCCAAAGAACCCCTGCGATTGGGAATTGAATTGAAAAAGAATCTAGATTTTCTGTGCGTGATCGAGGGGACAAACTCCTTGTCCTCAGGCAAGAGAGCATTTCGTACGTGTTCCAGGTGTTGAGGTGTTTCCTGCTTCTTCCAAGATGCCCCAGAGACAGCCGCCTCGTAGGCAGGTAACACAAACCCTGACTGCTCTCTCCCAATGACCTCTGACCTTCGCCACCAATGACCACTGATCATACTTACACTGATCCTTCATCTTCTTTTCCCTGTTGACCTTTAACCTTCTCTCTCCCTGTGACCCCTGGCCTGTGCTCCCACTGACCTCTAACCCTGTCCTTTCTCCCTCTAATCCTAGCTTCCACTCCCTCACTGCCCCTGACCCATTGTTTCCTACTCCCCTTCCACTTGTCCTCACCTCACCTTTCCATTCCCACTCTCCACTCATACCACAGACCCTCCTGACCAATCTATCCTCCTTACCCCTAGCCCCCCCTCCCACTAATGCAGCCCTCATTCCTCTCACATTCTTGTCCCAAAGAAATTCTTTTTCCTGCCATTTGCTGTATGCCTGGTGCTGGGCTAGGTGGGGACCCAGGCCTTTGAAAGCCCACAGAAGGAGAGCAAAGGAATTGTACAGCAGACACAGAACAGATTATCAGCAGGAGTTTGGCTTAGATTTTCTGTGCTAGGCCACTTGTCAAGAGAGAGAGGTCAGGTAAAGAGGAAGAGGAGAGAGACGTTCTTCCCATTTTTGCCCGTCCCCCTACCTCACACACTTGCACACACCAAACATTGGCCTCTGACTGTTTCTGGAGCTTCATATATCCCTCTCCTGTGAGCCCCTGGGCCACTCGTGTGACTCATTCAGCCATGTGAACTTTGGGTCCTTGTTGCCACCTGGCCAGATATCATTCCTTCTCACAGGAAACCCAAGAGTTAGCCCCTTCACCCACCAAGTACAGAGTTCTACTTTCCTCCCCAGCGTCACTCTGGAAGGTGAAGTAAGGCCCAGCTTCTCAAGGATCCCTCTGTGGTTGTCACTCAGTCCTTTAAGAATTCATTTTTTCTAAACCCTTTATGAGTTATCACCTTGGGACTAATATGCAGTTTCTGGCTCTGCGAAGCAGGACTTCTATTTATTTATTCTAAATTTCCTTCACTCAGATCTAGGTATTTTGAGGTTTGGAGAGCAAACCTGTGTCCATGATGTTTGTGACTGTCCATATTTTGGTCTGCCCTTCTCCATGTTAGCCTTTGCTACTTTGCTTCTTTCACCTGGCCTTCAATAGCAGGTGGACTCATCTTTCTTAGATCTCTGCAACCATGAGGAGGCTGCTATTCCTGTATGGCCATGCCCTAGTTTTATGTTGGGGTTGAGCTGCGTTTTGAAGCTCATGTATTGTGCTTGGGCCTACTGACTTCAATTTACATGAAGTTTGTTTTGAATTCAGCAATACTGATACCTGGTTCATATTCAATAAAATGAATATTTTAATTGTACATGTTGACAAGTTTTGAAAAATTGATACAGTTGTGAACCACCACCACAACTGAGATATAGGACACCCCCAAAGTTTCCTTGTGCCTCATCCCAGTCGGTTCTCCGCACACCCCCACACCCAGGTAACCACTGCTTTCTGTCACTGCAGATTATATCTGTCTTTTCTAGCACTTATAGTTTGAACAAGCTTGGGGTCAATTTCTCCAGCCCATTAGGGGAGACATTAGAGGCTAGTTTCACTGAAAGCAGAGAGAGATGACAGCAGACAGGAAGCAGGAAAACCTGGGTCAATTGACTCTGTATAGATCAGCACTGCCCCCTGGAGGGAAGGGTTGTTTTAATACTGTGTCAGTATTGTTATGTGGGGTGTGAGAAAAGGATGGGTTGCGCCAGATTGTATTCTTCAGTCTCTTGTCTCAGTGAACAGCAGTCTGGGTCAGTGGTGATCTCGGTGTGGAACAGTTTAGAGAGGTTTGAGAAGTTGGGCCTTTCCTCTGGGAACTCAGTCCAGTGGGGGAGACAGAACACAAGTATACAAAGGTAAAAGAGGATAGGATCCTTGGGATTGGCAGGAAAAGAGATATGTAGGTTGGAGCAGCAGAAGAGCTTCAGGGAGGAGGTATCAATGGCTTGGATGCCTGCAGTGGGGAGGGAAGGTCAGGATTGAGCTTGTTAGGGAACAGAGAAGAGTTTAACTCCATTCTTCATGTCACTCCACTGAACAGACTTTTCAATGGCTCCCTCTTGCTCTCAAGATAAAGTCCCAAAGTCAGACTTGTTTTGTATGGCCTGCAAGGCCTAGCACGGTCTAGCCTTGCTATCAACCCTACTTCAAATGCCACCATTGTTCTGTGAAGACTCCACAGACCCAGCACACTGAACTGCCCTCACTTCCTGGAAAGTGACATCCACATACTCCTCTCTCCTAGGCCTTTGAAACTGCCATTTTCTCTACCTGCTTGGTATAATCATTTCTGTCTGCTGCCACCTGTTCTATGTCACTCTGCCTCAAATCTCTTCATTTCCTGGCCATACATCAGGTCTCAGCTTGGCTGTTATATTCTATAAGGGATTAAGTCCCCCTTCTGGAGGCAGGATAAGGTGATAGCCCCCCGAGACTATAAACTCAATGATAGCAAGGATGTCTATCTCATTCATTGTTGAGTCCCCTGAACCTAGCACAATGTCTGGAATATGTTAAATTTTGAAAATGAATTGAATATGAGTTCTGAATGCCTGGTGCTGTTCTTTAGAAGTTTTGATCTGAGTGTGTTTGAAAGATAGAAAGGGGTAAGCTTGGGATGAAGAGACTAGTGGGGAGTCATAACAAGAAAATGTCACTATAGAAGCATGTTTCCCCGGGTTCATGTTTATATCTTCTTTGGCAGTAGGGCTACGAGTGATCCAGATTTGGATCACATGTACCCATGGTTTAAGAGCTGGGCGTTAGAGATTTAAGGGGTCAACAATTCTGATGATATCATCATTCTCATTCCACAATTATTCTCTGGTCACATATTCTATGCCAGAGACTGTTCTAGGTATTGGTGATATAGCAATAACCAAAACAGCCCCAAATCCCTGTTCTCGTGAAGCCTACCTTCTAGTGGGAGGTAAATTGCCAATAAGTAAATAAGTAAAATATATGGTTAATCAGATAGTGATAGATGTCAAGGATTAAAATAGAGCAGGGAAGTAGACTAGGAAGTTCAGGGAACCAGAAGATTATGATTTAAATATAGTCATCAGAGAAGGCCTCACAAAGGTGGCATTTGAGAAAGACCTGAAGGGAATGAAAGAGTTAGCTTCTAAACAGAGGGCATAGCAAGTGTAAAGTTCCTAAGACGGAAGTTTATTATACATGTTCTGGATCAGCAAGGAAGGGAAGGTGGAAGTGACAGGTCAGAGAGGTGAAACCCTTTACTCCATAGGGTTAATCAAACAACCCATGGCATATTAAATTGGTTGTGATAGAGTTCCATGAATCATAATTTGTAACTAAAATGCATGAATGTCGGGCACCATAAACCTTGACCAGCTCAAAACATCACCGGCCCCAATAACAAAGTGTCCTTCCTGAAAATGTTGAGAATTCCAACTGGCTGCATGTGTATATGTGTAGGAGGAGTTTTGCAACGTTGCCAAACATTGCCTGGCAGCCAGACTTCTTAGTAGAGAACTGAATTAGAGTCTTCTGTGAACTCCAGTTAAAAGCTAATTTTAGTTTATGACTAACAAATTTTAGTACTTCTTTATAACTCAGTTAGTTACCATTAAAAAAAAAAAAATCAGTCTGGAGTTTTGCATCATTTGCCTGTGAGAGCCAAAGAAAAGACTTGCATTTCTGGATCATTTTATGGTCTCTGCATAGGCCCCTCACGGACAGTACTTTTCAAACCTATGATCTTGATAAGGGGTGACTAGGGTAGGGGAGAATTGGCAAGAATGCATGCAAGGCTAAAAAAGAGTCTTAGGTGATTCAGAGATTTTTGGTCTGGTGACAGCCTAGCATCCATAGCTGGAAGGACAAGAGGAGGTGAGCAGAATCTAAGGGCAACTGAAGTGTTTCTATATGTTCAAAGTAAGGTATCCATGCTTTTATGACCCTTCTCCTCAGTGTCACCCTTCCACCTTTTATTTTCTTCAAGCCCTAGATATGATCCTTTGCCCCTTTATCTCCTAAATATCTCCCAAATCAAACCCCTTTTTTCATATTCCCCACTACCTCCTTAGCCCAGCCTACATCATCTCTCACCCAGAGTGCTGCAAATCCTTGTAACTAGGATTTCCCTCATCCATCCACTCCTCCCCCTTCTAATCCATTCTCTACAACTGCATCAAGGGAATTTTTTTTAGCTGTCAATTTGATTATGTCATTCCCACTCAGGACCTTTCAGTGACTTCCCACTGCTCTTAGTTAGGATAGGGACAAATTTTTTAGATAACCCTTCAGGGGTCTTTATGGGCTAAGGCCCATTTGGAGCTCTAAGCCTTAATTTTTATTACTTTCCCCCTATTAGTGCTATACTTTACTTCTGTGTACTTCTTTCTGGAACACTCTTTAAACTCTCCCTCACACATGTACTCCTAAGATTTCAGCCCAATCATCAGTCTCCACAACCTGCCCCAATGTTGCTGCCCAGCTAATGAAGATAGGGTTGTTTCCTCTACTATGTAGTAATATACCTTTTTTTAAAAGATTTTGTTTATTTATTTGACAGAGAGAGAGAGAGAGAGAGATCACAAGTAGGCAGAAAGGCAGGCAGAGAGAGAGGGGGAAGCAGGCTCCAGGCTGAGCAGAGAGCCCCATGTGGGGCTCGATCTCAGGACCCTGAGATCATGACCTAAGCCAAAGACTGAGGCTTAACCTACTGAGTCACCCAGGCGCCCCTATAGTAATATTTCTTGATCCTTCCTTCCTTAGCCTGCATCCTAGTATGTACTTACTCACTTGTTTGTGTAAGTATTTGATTATTCTGTGTCTCTTCTATTAGACTGTGAGCTCCTTGAGAGTAGGACCGTTGGATGTTTTTGCTCACATCTGTTCTCAGGTTCCTAACACAGTGGCCATCACATCAGAAGCTCTCAATAAATGATTATTTAGTGAACGATAGAGTGTAATTGGGAAGTAGCATAGGGTGTTATGAAAGCATGTAGCAGGATATCCTAACACCGCGTCTGGGGGAATGAGGGACGACTTCTAGGTGGAGCACTGTGATTTAAGGTTTGGACAAAGGAAGGAGTTCAAAATACAGGATGAGAAGAAATGACCAGAGAAGTTAGAAGACAACACAGAACAGAAGACATACAAGAACATACATAGAAGATAACAAAGAAGAATAATGTCCTAAAGAAGAGTGTGTTTAGAATTTACAGTGTTTATAGAGTATGTGGTCAAATGTGTCGCATGCTGCTAAGGGGTCAATGAAGATGAGGACTAGACATAGCCATTAGGTTTAATAATTAGGAAGTCAATGGGGACCTTGGAAAGAATAATTTTCAAGGTAAAAGCCAGACTGCACTGAGCTAAGAAAACAATAAAGACTATGTAGACAAGGATTTTTTTTTCTTTGTAAGAGATGGAAGTAAGATTTGAATATGTTAAATACTGAGGGGGAAGGACCCTGGCATAGAGAAGAAGAAGGTGGAGATCAGGAGACATAAAATATTGACTGGAGCCAAGTCTCTGAGGAGATGAGAGTGGATTAGTTGTAGGACAGGAGACAGAACACTGTAACGGGAGAAAAGAAAGGAAGAAGGGATGGATGCAGATGATGATAGTTTAGAAGCTTAGGGTACGATAGTTTAGTTTAGAAGTTGAGAGAATTTTCTCTTCTCTTCCCCTAGTAGTGTTATGGAATTCCTTCTGGAAGTGATAACTAGAAAACAAATTTTGCCAATGGCAGTTCCATTCTGTTATGATTATACTCATGCTATTTTCAGAGTTACGGTCTGAGGTTTGTCATGCACAATTATCAGATTACAAAACAGCTGTGAGGATTTGCAGCCAGAACTTGGTCTCCTCCCCTGCTTACTGTAGAGCCTAGCACATTGTTAGTACTCAGAACATGCCAGGTACTCAAATAACAATGGCTGAGGGCTCTTGTGCTTATCCCTGGGCTTTGCAGCCTGCAAACTGATGCTGAAGAGTAATTTTGATTCTCTGTCTCCAGCTGTGAGCAAGTGACATGAAATTGTTTTCTTCCAGTTAGGGATTTGTATGGAGCATTCAGTCTTCCTGTTGCTGAGGCAGAGTTGTATGGAAGAAGCAGGCAAAGGACACAGCTGTTGATGTAACTTTTTCAATGTTTTGTGTCTCGAAACACTTTGTCCTACTTATGGAGTCACCGGATTCTGGTTTGTATGGTGGGTTTATGTCCTCTATTTTTCTCACCTCCTAGATTTGAAAACTCTTGGAAGTGGGACAACTCAGCCTTGGTTCTTCTTTAGCTGTCATCCTAGGATCTGGTACATAATAAAGCTTAATAAATACTGGATGAATGAATAATGACTGAATGAATCAGTTGATGAGTAAATAAATGCATGATGGAAAGGTATGTACTACAATACTCTGATACTACAATACTAACTTTTCTTTCTTTCTGGGTCTGCAGCAGAAGCTGCTTGTGCCTTTGTCTTCGTCAAAGCAGCTTTAGTCTCTTAATTACATAGGGATCCTACTCCTGATGTTAAGCTTTTTTCCCTACTTTAATTTTTACCTCATCCATTTTCTTATTTACTTATTTTTCCCATGTGTCATATATTTAGCCTCAAATCTTGCTTTGGGACAAACTGGAATATATATGGATAAAAAAATTTTTTGCTGATCCCCGAGTGCCTGGGTGGCTAAGTCTGTTAAACTTTTGAATCTTGATTTTGGCTCAGGTCGGGATCTCAGTGAAATGCCGTATGAGAAATCCGCCCTCGCTAAAAGACCACCAGAGACGTGAGTCAAAGCCAATCGGCAAGGGCCGTTTATTGCAGGTTCGAACCTGGACCTCTGCGCACTCGTTGCCAGTAACGCCGAGAGGCCCCGAGCTGTGTAAGTGCAGGGTTGGTTTTTTTTTTTTCTATTTTAAATTTTTATTTTTTATAAACATATTTTTATCCCCAGGGGTACATGTCTGTGAATCGCCAGGTTTACACACTTCACAGCACTAACCATAGCACATACCCTCCCCAATGTCCATTACCCCACCC